>JABUQX010065691.1:22500-45331 GCA_015478945.1 Trachelipus rathkii | reverse complement strand
AGAGATGTGCGGTTTCGTGGACTTATCACGCGAGAGATCATTGCTGCGACCTGGATCAGCTTATAATCATAGTGTAGATCATTAATATTTAACTCGTCTTATGAATGTAGGGTAGAGAATGAGCCAAAAAGATGATTTCATCAAAGATGAATACTCATATATGATGGTATCGAAGAGATGATCGTCATCAAAGTGATGTCATCAAAGATGAAAACCTTCAAGTTGAGGCAATATCAATGCTTGAGGCATTTAATGATGGAGCATGCACGAAGTGTGGGCATTCAATGCTGAAGGAATTTTTAGTGCTGGGGCATCCATAAGTTGAAGGTATCAAAGCTGAGGCATCAAAATGTTGAGGCTTTCAAAATTCGAGATGTGATGTAGCAAGTGTTAAGTGGCATCTGCCCGTGTGGTGTGAACAAGTGTAAGTGTATAGGTTAATGTAAGTGGTCTATGTCGGAGAGTGGTAAGCGCTTATAAGTGTCATAGTCGTGTATAAGTGTTTAGGAAAAAAGACTGACTCAATAGTAGCGAAGCAAGCCTAGCAGGCTTGTAATATACACCATTTCGGTTCCGTCATACCTTTATTACCTAGGTAGAAAGCACCCATATTGAGGGGCCTAATTCGGTGCTCAGGGGAGCGTTAGGATTAAAAGGCTTTGAAAAAAAGTGGCACTCAGTGGCAAACTATGTGGCACTCACTGGCATCAATTGTGGCAACTCACGTTGGCACTCATTGGCCTCACGTTGGCACTCAACCTGGCACTCATCTATACTCATAGAACACTAATAGAACATCACTTACACTTACGCGGACATCTGCTGGGAACGCATCAAAAGCCATCATTAGCGGTGGTCAAAATTGACCCATGGTATGTGGCAGGGTCAAGGCTGATAATATCATGGTCAAAATGCAAACAAGGTTAAGACATCAAAAAGGGCTAAGTCCCTAAGGAAGGAAAAAAAATTACCGTGGGTCAAAATTGCACCATGGAAGACCAAAGGGTTGGTCGTGTGTTTTTACGTGTGAATAAGTGTAAGTGTAAGTGAATATGGGTAAATGTAAGTGTCATACTGAATGTGTGTATAAGTTTTGTCATAATGTAGAATGTGTGTATAAGTGGTGTGTGTGTGTGTGTGTGTGTGTGTGTGTGTGTGTTGTGTGTGGTGTGTTGTTGTGTGTGTGGTTGTGTGTGGTAGGTGTTCAAGTTAGGATAGATTCCTACATGCGTTCAAGTTAAGTTAGGAAACGAAGAAGATATGTGACGGGAGGGGCACGAGTTGGCCAGAAAAATTGGCGGGTTCAAAAATGACCATGGTGGTACGGCCAAGGTTAATTGCCGAAATAATCATGGTCGAACCAACGGTAAGACATCAAAAATAGGGCTAAGCCGCTAAAGGAAGATCCAAAAAATTACCGTGGCCAAAAATGACCCATTGGAAGACCAAAGGGTTGGTCGAAAATTACGGTCGGAGGCAAAAAATGACCCATGGAAGACCCAAAAAGGGATGGTCGAAAATTCCGTGGCCAAAATTGACCCACGGAAGACCAAAAAATTACCGGTAGGGCTAAAAAATGAGCCCATGGAAGAATCAAAGGGTTGTCGAGAAATATATGGTCAAAGCAAGGAAGCGACATCAGTAAAAGGGCTAAGCCCCTAAAGTTTTAGCCAAAATTACCGTGGGCAAAATGGCCCACGGTCGAAAAAAAATTAGGGGGTGTAAAATAAGGGGGGTAATACTGTTACAACGGGTAGTGACTATACGCAGAGCGAGTTATTGGCGTCCCGAAGCCTTCTTCTTCGAAGAGGGTGGCCAAAATCAGGAGTGCCGTAAAAAATTGGGGTTGCCTGAAAAAAACTTAAGGGTTGGTCGAAAAATTAGCGTTCTCAAAAATTTGGGTTCTTCAAAAATTTGGGGTTCTCAGAAAATTTGGGTTCTCAAAAATAGGGTTCGCAAAAATTAGGGTTCTCAAAAAAAAATTTTGGTGTTCCTCAAAAAATTGGGTTCTCAAAAATTGGGTTTCTTCAAAAAATTTGGTGTTACCTCAAGATTATGGGTCTCAAAAATTTGGGTTCCTCAAAAAATTTGGGTCTCAAAAAATATCGTAATAAATTAGGGTTACCAGAAAATTGGGGTTCTCAAAAAATGGGGTCTCAAATTGGGGCTCTCTAACCAGTATTTTGGCGTTGGTCGCGGAAATTTGGTTCTCAAAAGGAATTTGGAGTGTTCTTCATTACCTCACATGATAAACGATTTGGTATTCATCATAAAAGTGCTTCATGGTCATGCGCGTCTAGGAAAGAGGAATATCGAGCGGGTTCAAAAAAGTCGAGCGCCACTTTGTACTGGTATGAGGAGGTGGGTCCGAACTAGCTCTCCTACTACTGTTGCGTTCGTGCGATCCAAAGATCCGCACCAGCCGCCTGCACCGTGGTATTATTGTTGATTATGTCTCGGTGCTCTGCTTATCGCTGGCATGTGCCTGAGCCCGTGCAGACCCCGAATGATGTGAGAAACTTCAGATGTGATTCGGCTTGTCTGGTGGGGTTGAACTAATCGTAGCGTGTCCTGTCGCACTACTCAGGGTCACTGAAATTTTGATGCGCAACACGCACCCAGCACCATCCCAAGAATGAGCGAACCATCGCACCGCAAGCCGCACAGCACCGCACCGCACCCGGTGCGTCGGCCAACCCTAGTTCAAATCGTAGTCACATGTCGGCCATTAAATTAGATTTATCAAAAATCATGCACAGCGCAAAACAGATAAAGAAGCGCTAATATTTAAAACAAAAATATGAGCACAACAAAAGGAAATAGCTAAATGCACACAAAATGAAATGTTTTGAAAGGTGGATGAAGAGCTCAGCAGTTAAGAAGAACAACACAGTGAATGACAAGAAGAACGTATCCAAGAGAAACAAAATAGCTTTTAAAGATGTTGAAATAAGTACATGCACTATATTGTACAACAGTAAGGGCAAATGTACACAGAGTGTACAGCAGTAGAATAAGCACACACACGAATGTTCATACAGGAGTGTACACCAGTAGAGTAAGTACACACCCGATGGTGTAATAGTAGCAGTATTATTAATTGTGGAGTAAAGCGTAATATAAAAATCGATTTTTTTTAAATAATTCAATCAATGTGTTTTGGTAAGTGTATTATCGTAAACAAGCACATTTTTTTAAAAATTAAAACATATTAAAATGTGTGTGTTTGTGTATAGGATATATATAAGTATAGGAGTTATATATATATAGTATATTGTATATCATACTAATATTTAATATAATATGTATATATATAATACTATATTAGTATATATATATCATATATATATATATATAGTAGTATAGTATATATATTATTATACTATAGTATATATATGGTATCTATGAAAATAACATTGAAAAAAGTTGCAATTGCCGCTACACTTGTTCCCAAGACGACTCGTTGGTCAGCCTCCCGAAAGAAACATGCATGTAACAAAAAAAACTATAACATCTAACAGGAATAAATAAAATTTATTAATCGGAGACATTTTATCCATGAAAGTAAAAAAAAAAAAAAAATAACGCTTTGTGAAAAAATTTAAAATTGTTAAAAATGTTTTGAAAATCTGACCACGATCATGTTTTGAAGAAGAACGAAGTAGCTCTAGCGCTCGAGGGATAATCGTCAAAGTTGCAAAAATGGTCGATGTTTTTTTTAACTATAAAGATATCAAAAGGGGTAAACCAAGATGGATAAGCGTCGGGGTTTCTCGCCTTAACCAGGACACGGGGGACTACGTCTCCCCTCTGTCCTTCGTCGGCTCGAACCCCCTACAAGGAAAAAAAAGAGAAAATTAAATTTTCTCGAGAGCATAATAAAAACAATATTTGGTAACTCTTGCTGTCGTACTACTGCAGAAATTGAAAGTTAATGAGAGTGTACGCTGCCAGAATGACCTAAGATTAAGCTAATATTTAAGGTGTTATTAATAAATATTAGAGATAAAAAAAAAAAAATTTAGTTTCATCGATGAAATTGCTTGCTGAAATCAAAATGTTTATTATTTCCTGTAGCTGTTATAGTTTTTTAGTTACATGCATGATCTTTCGGGAGGTTAGCCGCGACTCTCTTCTCAGTCCCGCGCAAGACTCATGGTAGCCTATGCGATCATGGTCAGCGGAAGTCGGCCTTGAAGTACACTTGATATATATATATATTATATATATAGAATATACCTATATATATATAATAGTATATATAATATATAGTAGGTATTATATATATATACTATATAGTATATATAATTATTTATATCATATATCTATATATATTGTTTGAATCCGGTGTGTTACCTAACCACACTTTATCCTACCCTAGACTTAAAAGCCGTACAGTAGGGCCTAACTAGATGGATCGTGGTGCCCTAGAATTAAAAGCGCGTACACCTAGGCACCTTAACTAGATGGATTGTGATTGGCCAACAAGTAGAGCTAACGTAGATAGTTTTGTTTTTAATTTAAAAAAATTATTGATTATATTCTATGTTATAATAAATAATTATATAATTAGTAATATATCATATATAATATAATATATATATATACTATATATATGATATGATGTATTAAATATATTATATATTATATAGTATATATATACTATATATATACAATATAGTATATAGTATACTAAAATAATATACATCATAAGTAAAACATGTTAAACGGGATAATAATAATTGTCCTGAATCCGCATTAATTCATAATAATAACATATAGAAGCATTGCTACAGAAACAGAATTTAACACTTAATCATTCAATACTACTTACCGTGAGAATAACAAATTCATGACCTTACTCTCAAATGACGAATTGAAACTAGATTATATTCCCGTCGTCAATAAGCGATGCAATCTTTCACGAGTTGCCTATATATAATATAAATTTATATATATAAATATATATATATATATATTATATATATATAATATTATATTATAGTAATATATAGTATATATAATTATAATATATTATATTAACGACCGGCCTACATACGATCTGTCGCTACAAATAAACGAACATACATAGATCAAAATCTAGAGTAAAGTTACCATATTATATATCAATATATATATAACATATATATATATAATAATATATATATTATATATATCTATAAGTATATATATATTATTTATATATATATATATTATAACTATATATATAATATATATATTACCTTAAAAAATATTTTTAAAATCGTCTGAGCTTCGATATTAGATATATCGAACATATCGATATATCGAGTATTGATATATTGAATAATATATATATATATAGTATATATATATATATATATAATTATTATAATATTATTATATATATATATTGTATATCTAGTATATATAATATATGTATGATTGTATATTATATATATAGTAAAATCTGTGTCTATCTAACAAAACTTTATCCTAGCCTATACTTAATAGCCCCCAAATAGCCCTAACCTATTGATTTGTAGCCCCGCAAGGTACGCTCTACTAAATGTATCATCGAAGGCCCAAAGTAGGAACCTAACCTAGATGATTATGAAAATTTTACCCCCCCCCCCCCAAAAAAAAAGTTAAAAAGCCTAACCTAGATAAATTTATGAAATGGCCCCATCTATTTTGACACAGTATTATTAATAGTATATATATATATATAATTATATATAATAATATTATATATAATATATATAATGTACTATATATATAAAGCTTGTAGATAGACTACTGAAACTTTGCACGTAGTGTTTTAAGATAGTGATTTACCTTGCACCTTAGTTAGTTTTTGAAGTCTTTTCGTCATTAGAATATCTAGAAAAAATGTAGCTATTTTCCTTAAAAATTTGTTGGCATAATTATTATTTACCGGCGAGACCACTGCTTTAATTTGTCTTCAAAATGCAATTTAAGTTCATACGATGGTCCCTCACTAAATGGATCATCAATGGGTTATATGCATGGACATATTAATATTAAAGTCACTAAATTAAATGTTATTAGTTGGACAATCTGCATATTTTAAATAGAACATAATAAAGTTTCATAGTGTGAATAGAACACTCATGTGAAATAGATCTTATAAATATATGTTACAAATCGAGTAATATAATGCCTTTAAATTTAAGGTTTGCATGCAGCATCACTAGCGACCGTCACTATACTCTCTATGAGGTAAAGAACCCAAAATGCCACTTCTTGTTTATAATGACATGAATAGTTTCAGAAAAAGTTTTCGGTATAGTGGATCACTGCGATATAAAATATATCGATATATCGTTTAGACTCTAAATTGAATTATCTAAAAATATCTATTTTGTTAAGTCATATATAGATCCACTAATGTCGATCCAAACAAGCTAGTAATGTTTTTGCTCCAAGTTCTGAAAATTTCATTCTAAAAAGAATCCGAGGCCAGATCGCAGTAGCAAGGAATAAATTTAGAGAAATGTTTGCATGCACTACGTAAAAGTAGCATGCCAGTAACACTGCCATTACATCGATTGCCCATGTTCTGAAATACCTACTAATTTCACATAACGACGTTTTACAAAAACAGGACCTAACTTAAAATCTGTTATGAGAAACGAGCCAAAATTTAACTTTTCTGACTATATATATATATATATATATATATTAATATATATACTAATATATATATATATATATATATATATACTATATATATATATATATATATATATATTATATATATTAATAAATATATATATATATATTATATAATTTTTGGAGCGTCATCATCTAAGGTTAGGTCAAAGTTTACGGCCACAGGGTTGATAGATCTATCTGTCTTAAGATCTACGGTTTTACGGCATCGTCGATCCATATAGGTCTAGGTCTTGGTTTAGGAGCCTCCTAGTCAGTTATGAATACGTTTTTGCTAAGTACATCTTAACAAGTAATACCTTAACAAAACTTATCAAGTAACCTGAACTAGCGGTTCCTAAACCTATATGTATCGACATGCTCAAACCGAGACCTACACCTAATTGATCTATGTGTATCGACGATGCCTGCAAGAACCTAGATCTAACTTAGTTTGATCTATGTTGCCGGTAAACATAGAGCTAGCCCTATGATGGATGACTATTCTTTATGATATATATATATATTATATTATATAGTTATATATATATATAGTATTATATATATATATATATATAGTATACTATATATATTATATATATATATATGTATATTATGATACTATATATATAAGATGGAGAGAGAGAGAAGAGAGAGAGAGAGAGAGAGAGAGAGAGAGAGCAGAGGAGAGAGAGAGAGAGAGAGAGAGAGATGAGAAGAGAGAGAGAGAGAGAGAGAGAGAGAGAGACGAGAGAGAGAAGAGAGAGAGAGAGAGAGAGAGAGATTTTGCAACCCTTTTAGCGTTTTCATCCATGGTAGGAAAAAATATATATATAAAAAAACGATTTTTGCAACCAAAATCCCAGTCATTTTATCAGTTAGCCCTTATGTACTAGGGGCAGTTATTAAACAACACGCTCAAAAGTATCCTCTTGACACGACACACAAACGACAGTGTACAGTAATATTTCAAATATTATAATTATTCAAGTAATTGTAATTAACTATTAAAATAATTATCATTAACTATTTATGTATTCCGTAAAGTATTATTACTAATTCGCAGCGAAAATTGTAAGTCGGAATGTCAGCTGACCGAACAGGAAATAACTGTAGTTAGTTGTTCACACAAAATTACTCTATATTAAGCACATCTGATTGAATAATTAATTATAACATTAAAACTATAAATTATTTTACATTGTTATTTCAAATTCTTGCTATTAAAATATCAAAGAGATCTTTTTGCGTCAAAAAACTCATATTAAAAAAATTATTTTATTATTATATATGTATTAGTTTATTATTATTATTATTTTATTATTATTATTTATTATTAATTAATATATTATTAAAATTATTATTATATTATTAATTATTATTTATTATTATTTATTTATTATTATATTATTAATTACTGCATATTAATGCCGAATTATCATAACTATTATAACATTAAAACTATAAAGAATTTTAGATTGTTTCAACATTCTCGTTATTTTAAATATCATAGAGAACTTTGCGACAAGAAACTCAGTATCAAAAATTATTATTATTATTATTAAAAATTATTATTATTATTATTATTATTATTATTATTATTATTATTATTATTATTATTATTATTATTATTATTATTATTATTATTATTATTATTATGAATTTAAAAGTGAATATTCGAAAGCTGATCCATAAGAAATCTCACATATCGATTTAAAAATTTCTGTTGTTTATACCGATATTAGAAGCTAGATGGGATTCTTGATTTCATTAATCACATTATAATTTACACGAGAATTTTGATGAAATTTTCATGTGTAAATTTCAAAGAAGAGGTTAAGGTAATTAGTTCGATGTTTAGACAAAACACAATGTGTTGTCTTATTCAAAGTTGTATTTTTGAGGCAAAGATAGTTAGTTCAAATAGAGAGCATAATAAATTTTTTTTAAATTACATTAGAAAACAGGATAGAAATAGATACAGAAGTTAATTATATCAATGCTAAGTTTCTTTATTTACTGTAATTCGGGTGAGATTGAAAGAGATAGAACATAATTTCAAATTTCACTGATGAGAATTGTTTTGTTTGTTCACAAACTTCACAGTTTTAAGAATAAAACTCAAACCATGAAGTCAGTTGGAACGACTAAAACAAAAATCCAGGAATCCTAAACTGAAACACTGCTTTCACAATTATACCGGTTTGTCACACTCATTAACTTGTTGTTATAAAGGATTTAACAATCCCAATAACAAACAGCTCTGGAATAATTGAAAAAGCGTATTCACGAAAATTTTGTCTAATATCGGAGAAAGAATGATATTTTTAACCTGGCTGCTTTATCTGAGGAAATTGAAGGGAAGCTGATAAAAAATCCAGAGTAACTACCATCTGAAAAAAGGGGCAAACAAAAATCTGAATAACACCGCCAGAGATCTCACAACCGTTCTCAGTCTCACTGTATGAATAAAAAAAAAGCACGATGGGAAAAATAGCACGAAATAAAGCACTAATTTTTGCTTCTCAATTCAATCAAAGAAAGATTTTACTGTAATGAGAATGCTTTCTGGCGCTCACTAAACGTAACAGGAAAGCCTTTCATTTGAGGAATAAGCCAATGCAAAATTTTATTCTACGTTAAATCGCATGTAGTGTCCGGTTTACCGTCCTGGATAGCTCATTTTAGAAAATGAGATCAGTCGCGGGAATCAAACACGGGAGACGCTAAAAAAAGGCTTGACCCTTCAGAGCAATTAGCTATGATACGAATAAGGAAATAATTATCATGAAGGACTTTTTATAGCCTCGTTGAAGGACAGAAAATTGTTGGTAAATTGTAATTTAGTAATAAAATGTTAGCATTAAATTGGTTGAAAACTACAGAAAGTGAGAAATATTTAATGAATAATATCATAAATATAGTATACAATTACTAAACAAATAATCTAAATAATTATCCATTTCATTTAAAGAGTTTCGAAAGTTCACTGGTCGCTTCAAGAAGTGACCTATAGCGACATGTTAACTTAACCCTGATTGATATAATTTAAAGTTCGTTATAGGGAAAATTGAAAGAAATAGATTAGTATAAGTTTACTAGTAACATGCATTATTATAGCTAACGTTCGATGAGAATCAATATGAATCAATCGTGAAACCATAGTGTCCTAGAATCGCGAGTTCGTGACAGCGATTTACTACTTAGTTGAGAAGAACCGGAAATTTTAACTTTTTCGAACTGAGTGAAGAGTTGACCTTATGAAACGATTTAAGATTAAGGGTCAGCGCAGCGGAGACAAAAACTAAGATTACAAATGATCTCAAATTTGTGATTTTCATGATATATATTTGTATTATACTGCCTCACTATTATCTATAATAGGGAAGTTTAAGAACATGTTAGTTTATTGAAAACAATTAAATGAGAAGCTTAATGCCAAATGGATTGACATTTTTCCTGTCCGGATTTTTAATGTTTCTGGAGCTAATATTACTCACTAGAGAATCTATAGTAATTATAATTAGACAAGGATTTAAAGCAAGTTTGCAGCTGTGGTCGAGATGATGTTTTGTACAAGGAATCACGTAGCTCAAAAGTTATTAGAATTCTTTATAGCGCGTTTGCAATTTTTCTACAGACATCAACACCTACTATGATAGCATACAGATTTGATTTATTATATATATAGTATCTAGGTTAGGTAAATAGATAGATATAGTATCGTTTGTGTAGCTAATATAATATTAAATAATATATTTTTGGTATTATTTTATATATATATATTAGTAGGTTATTCATATAGATATAAGTATAATATATAGATAGTATATTAGGAGTATAATTATATGAGGTACATATGCAGGTCGTTATAATGATCTACTGGTTATTATATAATGGAGTGATTTCAGATACTAGGGAATAGATTAGATATGTGGAAGCAGGGGAGCACTGTGTAAACTGAGTCCGAGATGTCCTTTCTAGTTTTGGAGGGTCGAGTTGGCGGTACAGAGTAGGGGGAGAGAGCGCTTCGCTGTAGCATATTCTATTAGAACGTGGCGAGGTATGACAGCGGTTGGAGGCGATGTTACGATTTCCTGTTACGATAAATTTTTTTTTCGAGGTCTTATTATGGCGCAAATTTGTCGCACTGTCTGTTGAGGGTTGCCCATGGTGTGCGGTGACTCTTGAGTTTTGGCTTGGTTGACTCCTGTAATCCCAGGAGCACCGAGGTTCCAGCGGAATTGAGTTATGGTGCCCCAGCAGGGGTTCTCAAGCAAAATCCCTTCTCAGTGCGGATTTTAGTTAAGGTTACCCCAGACAGCGGTGAGTCTTGTGAGTTTTGCAGAAGCAGTGATATCGAGCGGTGAGTACATTGAAGTAATCTGTGCGTGTCATGAGTATTGGTCACTCTCGTGTATTTGTGTGATGGCGGATTAGTGAGAGGCCTCTCTATACTTGTATGTGGGGTAAGGAGCCTTCTGAGTCGCACGTGTGCTGTCTTAACAGTATGGCGACGCAGGTATTGGTGTCTCTGTGGATGTAGTTATTTCTGATTTGCCTCGTCGGATTCAAGCAGGTGAAAATTTCTTCGTCATATATAGTAGTAATATACGAGCTTAACTATAGATATACACTATGGTAATATATTACGCGTATGATATATATATATTAGTTATGATATAATATAGGAGTAGTAGTATATATATATATAGTTATGCACGGCATTGAGGTGAACAAGCTTGGCATGCAAAAATACTAAGAGTAGGTTTGTAACACTATAAAAACTGGTGGTTCAAAATAGTGGAGAAATGAAAATGGGATCCACCGTCCTAAATGTCAAAAACAAATTTTTTGAAATATAAATAATAAAAAAATTATATCAATCAAATGAAAATTCTTTCTCGACTGCCATAATGAATACATTAATAATAATATCTATGTGATAAAATTTCAAGTTTGATTGATGCGCATTGAAAGCGCGAGAGGCAAAAGGTGCAAATTGGACTGGAATTTTTCAAAAAGAGTATTAAGGTAGAGTTTGCCGAAAGTTTTTTCAGCGGACTTACAGATGACCTGTGGACCTCGTAACATACGCACTTGAATATTCTACTATAATGGTACTTTATAGTATGATTGTGCTGGTTGCGGCGATTATGGTACGTGATTATTGTTTGGAAGTATATATATAGTACCATGTAGCTGTGCTTATAAGTGTGAATGTTAGTGAGTATGTGCGATTTGCGGTGTTGGCTGGGGCGGCCGGACTTGTTTTGTTGGATTGGGTGTCGAGTGTTATAAGTGTCTGCTTGGCGTATATGTTGTCGGTGTGATGTATATATAAATGACGTATATATTAATATATAATATAGTAGAATAAGGTATATTATATTATATATATATATAATTATAAAGGACTGTAACAATACCGACTACAGCATATTTAATTATATAAAGATGATTTTTTCAAAATACAAAGGTCAGAGAAACTACTACCGATTGACTATTTCATTCATGAGTAAATTAAAGACTGCCGTGTTATATCGACATAAAATGGCTAGAACAATAATATATATAGAATACTAGAGTTTTTGTGTGAGTTAAATATATGTAGCACTCGATAGGTGATATGTAAGTTGTTGTATACTAGGTTAAGGGTATGTATTTGGGGTATAGTATATATATATATATATATTGCTGGGTGGTATTTATTGTGAGTCATAGATAGTATAGTAGTATAATATTGTATACATATTAACCTTGTCATGTATATGCGAAGTATTCTTGATATATATATAATGGCTATTTAAAAGCAGTCTGGACTGTTCTAGGACGATATAGCCAGATTGAATGGTAATTCTCGTTCGTTAGTTTATTAATAATTTAGGGTGATAGAACAGTTAAATTTTTTAGTAACTATAACCTAACTAACGCTATACTAACCAAGACAGGCCTAATTTAACCTAACTATATATTAACGGAGTCAACGTCTTATTAAAATGTCCCAGTATGATATATATATATAGTATATATATATATCTATATAATATAGTATATATTATAGTTATTATATTTATTTAGAAAGTTATCGTATATATATATATATATATATATATATATATATTCGCTTATTGGGCAATTATTAAATACAGTTTCATGTTATGATTATTTCAGCGCCATTTATTTTTATTATTATTTTAAGTTTCGCCTTCCTTTTGTTAAGCGTTTATTACATTCACTCTTCTAAGCTATGTTTATTCCCTCATCATTTTAATTTTTTACCGTCGTGTTCCTTATTTCATTCTATTTTCAATTATGATCTACTTGAAGTGGAGCGCCAATGAAGACCAAATCAGCCTCACAGCCATAATACCTGAAGTAGAGCGCCAAAAAGGATGGAATCAGCCTCAGAGCCATAAACACCTTCTCCTTAACAATAACTTTTCCTGGATTCTCTTTTCAGCTTCTGTGAAATGTAAGATATAAAATACGCCGAGCTTTTATGTTCTCTTATTTTAAAAGGGAATTGTTTTTATTTTAAGGTGTTATGGTTTTTATTTTCAAAATTGTGTTTTGTTAATACAA
Source organism: Trachelipus rathkii (assembly GCA_015478945.1). NCBI lineage: Eukaryota > Metazoa > Arthropoda > Malacostraca > Isopoda > Trachelipodidae > Trachelipus > Trachelipus rathkii. Next base: position 32,092 of record JABUQX010065691.1, on the reverse strand, counting down.
TTTGCTTTTTATTGGTGCGCAAATCGGCAAATCAAACACTCCCACACATACACATAAATATTACCGTACATGCAAAAACACACGCACCACACACCCACCCACCCACCCACACACACACACACACACACACACACACACACACATATACTATATATTATTATATATATATATAGTATATATATATATAATATATAATATATATATATATTATATTATTATATAGTATATATATTAATATATATTATAGGCCTATTGGTGTATATATTATATATATATATATATATAATATAGTATACTATATTGATATTATATATCCTATAGTATATATTAGTATCATATACCTAATTAGTATTATATATTATATATATAGATATATAATCATATATATTAGTCAAATATAAATTCTGAAAGGATTATATTATATTATTATGTGCTCGAATACGCTTAAAGAGATTTAGCGATAGATTAGGTCAGTGGCATCTGCCAATACGTTAGAAAATATTGATTAGAGCAATGTGTTAAACAATTTTTTTGAACGATTTTATCACAGTATAAAAATTGATGAGCATGTTATTATTTCTACTTTGTAACGGTCTTTTTATGGTTGTTCCAGTAAAAAAAAAAAAAAAAAATAAGGAAGGAAACTACCACGCAATAACGGCTAACGATAAATATGATCGATAACAATTACAATATAAGTAAAGATAGAACCCTTTTGCCTCATTTCACTTAAATATATTGTATATGTTTACTGTACAGCACAATGGAGATAGTATGTAAATATATTTTTGCCGTGTCTTCGATGGAACGAGAATTGTTAGATAAATGAGAAAATTTTGTCTTTATTCTGTGTAATTCGCAAATGGTTAATTCGTAATGGTCACAGAATATTATAAGTAATTAGATTACAATTACATAAATTTTGAGGGTAGTTATAAGAGTCGAGTCTTCTTCTATATATATATATATATATATATATAACTAATATATATATTATAATATAGTAGTATAATATCTATATATATATTTATATATGATGTCATACCATTTACGTATGTATGTATGTATGTATGTATGTATGTATGTATGAATGTATGTATGTTTTTTGTATATATATATAATAATATATATAACTATATATTAGTATATATATATTATATATATATAATTATAGTATCATATATATATATATATATTATATAGTAATATAGGCATGATATGTTCTTAATATAGTAGATATTATATAATATCAGTATATATATATATATTATAATACGGTATATATATACTATATTATTATATAATATATATTAATAGAATATATTATTATTTAGTATATGGTAACTTGAAAATCTAGAGAGCTTTTCGTCACCTTTCGTTGTGAAACGTTCTTATAATGTGGGAAATTTGTTTGTTGTATAGAATTTTCAACTAGCCCTTAATATGCAAACCAGTAAATATGGATTCTCTATATAATAATGACCATCGATAGGTTTAGTTAAGCATATATTGAGAAAAAATTCGAATTTAAAAAATAACTAATTTAGCTAATATTCTTCTTAGATAGCACACACGCGATATATATATATATATATATACTTATATAAGATAATATAATATATAGTATAAGTATAATTTATATATAGTATATAATATATATATGACTAACTATATATATATAGTTATATATATATATATGTCATATATATAATATATATATATATAGGGGTAGTAGTATGATCTTAATATACGATATATAATATACTATATATATACATATATACTATATATATTTATATATTAGTATATTATAATAGTACTTAAAAAAAAATATTTATGTTTATTACTCCTCTGTTAAAAATTCTTTGAAAATTCAGTCTTTTAATCCTGAAATTATACATGTTAATTTTTTTTTCTTATTGCATTACCATCTTCTAAAAATGTTCAAATTTTAACCATTTTTACTGGCGATATGCGTCATAAGCGTTTTATCCAAATCCTTTAAATCTTACAATAACTCTAGTGGTATAATCTTCCAAATTTATGAAGAGGAAATTCCTGGCTGCTTGATTAGTACGTTTTCTTAGTTATTTGCGTTTGAAATTTAGGGGACCCCGTTTTTTGCATGCACATTCTTGTAATAGTATATATATATATATATATATATATATGGTAATAGGTATAAGTATATTTTCAGTATATATTATATAATATATATAGTCAGGTATATATATATATATAATATATATAATATAGTATGTATAATAGTTAAATATATATATAATTGATATATATATATGATATATATATATATATATATAGGGTTATATACTATATTATAGGGTAACTTGTTAGAGATTAGAGTTATATATATAATATATATACATATATACGATATATATATATATATATATATACTATAGTATATATATACTATCATATATATACTATATATATATAATATTTTAGATATAGTATATATATACTTATATTATATATATATAGTATATATAATATATATATTATATATATTAAGTTTTATATATGATATATATTAGTACTATATAATTAAGCTATAATATATATATATACTATAGCTATATATATATTATAGTTTTATATATATATATATATTATATATTAAGCTTAAGGTAAGGGTGTTACTATATTCGTGATATATTTATATATTATATATTTATTATATTAGTAATATAGTAATATATGTATAATATATATATATATACTTATAATGATTGTATATATATAGTATAGTATAATATAGTATATATAGCTATAATATATATATATTCATATATATATATATACTAGTTATATATATACTAGTAATTTTAAGTATTTTTGGTGTGGAGTTTTATTTAAACTAAATACGATATTTCATATTCATTTATTAATTTAATTCAGTATTACTGTTTTTGTGTGTTTTTAAATAAAATTGAACTGTAGTTTTGTATAAATATGCTTCTGGAATATATGGAATCGTATCGTTTAACGTTTCATAAAAAATTACTGAATTCTTTTTCGATGTGTTGAAGGCCTGAAATTCAAATGGTAGAATATGTGGAATACAGTGAGTGATACATATATGAAACCATCCATTGGATCTCTACAGTTATCGCTCTAATATATTAGATGTATATACTAATAGTATAATATATATATAACTAGTATATATATATAATATATAGTATACTGTATTATTATATATATAACTATATATATATTTAGTATATGATATATATATAGTAAAGTCATATATATATATATAGTATATTAATTAAGTAAGTGTAGAGTTATAATACTAACAAGTTAGTAATATAATATTACTTAGGTAGGCTTATATATATAGTAAGTAATATCATATATATATATATATAATGAGTATATATTATGATTAGTATAATTATCAATAGTGAATTATGAAATGAAGATGTGCACTATATATATTAGGTACCTAATACTATATATATATATATAATATATATATATTAGTATATATCGAATAAAGTGTTAAGTATGATATGATAATATTAGTAAGTTGAAATATATGTATAGTATAGGATGATTGAGTACACGTATTAGTATAATAGTATATATTAGATAAGTTTATAATATAGGTATAGTAATAACGTATATATAAAATATTATAGTAGTATAATATATAATAGAATAAATAAATGTAAGTAATTGATATATATATAATATATAAGAGTATATAGTAGTAATAGTTAATATATTTTCCATCCAAATGTTATTGTAGTTTATATAGTATGATTTATATAGTAATAAGTATTTATGGTATAGTCTGTTATTGTTTGTGATATATTGCTATAATACTATATTATAATCAGTATAGGTTATATATTATATATATAACTAGTATATATAGGCCGTAGTAATGATTGTTAGAGGCAGATCTTAATAGGTAAGAGCGATATATATCTAGCTTATCGTTATATGTATATATAATATCTCATTACTAAATGCGATTTATATTATTACCTAATTAATAAGTTAAGTATAATTATTATAATAGTATAGTATATAATATAGTATATATATATATATATATATATTATATTCTATATATATATATATATATATAATATATATTCTATAGTAATAGTATATATATATTGATTTGCCTACTCAGAATTTTGACTCACGAGCGCCACTGGAGTATATATATTTAGTAATGTAGTATTAGATTAAGTAGGTATCAATAGTAATATATATATATAAGTATATTGATATATATTAGGTCATTCGAGGTATAATTATATATAGTATATAATATATATATATATAGTATATATATATTTATAGTATAGTATATAGTATATATATTAGTATCACTATATATATATATATATTAAAACTAGTAATATTATACTTACAGTTTACTGCCGGCTGAATATATATCTATCATATTATAATATATAACTATATATAATATATATAGTACTATATTAGTATATATATATATATATATATATATATATATATATATTATATAATATATATATATATATATATATATACTATAATATATATATATCTTTTACTATATAATTATCTCATGTATTAGTCAATCTACTTTATCTACAAACTTGAAATTTGGTATAATTGTTCATTTGAGCATTTTCTAAATTTTGTATTAATTTTATAAACACCATTTAACCGGTTTTGAAAATATTAATGTTACAAATTTAAAAACCGTTTGAAAATTTTGACTTTATTTTACTGAACCATCATTTCCTTAGTTTCGATAAAATTGCTAATTTTATAAATACTGAGAGTATTTGTATATATTCCTATCTTTGAGAACACACAACTCAAATCTTTTAATTAATTTATCATAGTCTCATGTTTTAAATCAACCCTTTTGACCTGTGGTATAAGGTCAAAGTTCATCCATTTTTAAAAACCAGAAAATCGAACTTTCTCGATTACTGTATCGATTACAGAGTTGAGATTTACAAGTTATAATTAGAATTTTTGTGCTGATTCCGTTAACACATGTCTAATTACTATACTAGTAATTGGTAAAATTATTCTTCTATTTCCCTATGGGGTTAAAAATATCAAGTTAGTTACATGTGTTTAGCTCTGTCTTTAGTTGCTAGGAGGCATTTCAATTAATTAAATCTGATTTACTGACATATCAATTAATTTGCGCAACTTTTAAAATCATTACTCGTAACTTATTCATAATTAAAAAACTAAATTACAAAATTCTCTTTATTCTCATTGGCAACTGCTTGGCAATACATCACGGGGCTTATAAAAGGCAGTGTTCTGACTTTAGCGCCAGTTTTGTGTTAAGTTAAACCTTCTTTCTTTCGTCATGTTATTAGAATCGCTTGCAAATCGACTTTACTTTCGCCTTGCATTTTTAAGTCAACAAGTGTAAATATAAATAGCGATTAAATTTTGGACAATTCCTGTCCTTCAGATGGGAATTACAACGTAGGATAGACAAATCACCTTAGGTAATTTATTAATTGTTGGTCCCGATGAAGGATTGGATCGAGAAGAAACCATTCTTTCGAGATTTTTTTTTGTTAGCGATCTCTCAGCTTAAGCTATTTGGTTCTCAAGGCTCCAGGTCCCTTAAGATTATGCAGGATTTTTGTTCTCCCTTTTATTTCAGATTGTACAGCTTAGCTTTCTCCTAATTTTTATTGTGTAGGTTCCTTCTCTGCCTTCCATTATTTAAAACCAACATATGGGAATCAGCCCTTGACTTTCTCTTTTTAGTGTTTAAATTTTCTGTGAACAAAATTCTTCCAATTGATCCGAAATCTCTAAAAATTATGAATGCTTTTTGACCTTCTCAATTTGCTAGTGGTCACGAAAGAGGGGTTCAATTGAATGAATAATGTCTTAAGTTTGATTTCTACAATTGTTTCGGTTCTATTCTCAAAATATTTTATGTCTCTGAATTTTGATTTTGGAGATTAAAATATTGCGAATAAAACAAAAAATTTGTACTAGATTGTAAATGATGTATCTTTCTAACATTTTTTACACCTGAATTTCAGGAATACAACGATAGAGCAGTTGAAAGCAGCTAAAGACATAGATTGGAATATTTTACTCTCTATTCTCTTACTCTCTTTTACTTCTAATGAAAGATATTAAAAAAGCCATTACAAATAAGTTTAAATTTTTCTCTTTATACCTTTTAAACAAGATATTTGTTTATGTAGTGAATAGTGTTTTGTTAAAAAAAACACCAAACTGTTTTCCCTCCCTTTGATAAAGTTGCATTGAAATCAAAAATGGCCCAAAAGTCGAGTGTTTTCACTATAATGTCGATACATAAAATTCAATTAATCATATCATTGAAAATTGCTATAAACAATACAAATATGGCGAGTTAATAATCGATTTATATTGACTGTTAAAAAATCGGAATTCGATTATCTTACTAATAATAATAATAATAATAATAATAATAATAATAATAATAATAATAATAATAATAATAATAATAATAATAATAATAATAATAATAATAATAATAATAATAATAATAATAATAATAATAATAATAATAATGCTATTAATAGTAATAGCTACTAAAATATCAAATTTGGAATTATTATAACGGGAAATTAAATTCATTTCAAGCACTATATAATTTATATAATTTCAAAGAAAATAAAATCATTTATATTTTTAGCCATTGTAAAACAAATGCCAGTTTTCTATTATTATTATTTGCTTGAATAAGACGACTCACGATTTCATCGCTTGATCGTTTGAGAGTTAAATTTTGTTATACATATATATATATATATATATATATATATATATATATATATATATATATATATATATATATATATATATAATATATATATATATATATATATATATATATATATATATATATATATATATATTGTAATTCCATTATTATTAATTTTAGTAAATAAAACCTAATCTTTAGTTAATTATTAAAATTTAATAAAAATTTAATAAATTTAAAATGTTAATGCAATTAAATTAGATAATTATTAAAAGAAAATTTGGATATATTTGTAAAGCCTTTGCTCCTGACTCTGGGGGAACTTTGTTTGTGTGCAAGTCTCTGACTAAGATCAGCTGTTTTTATATTTTCATTATTATTAAGTGCGGGAAAATTTCTATTTTGTAATTATAATATCTGTTAATGGTAATCATTAAATAATTGAAATTAATTTTACACTTTATTAATTATATAACTTTCAAGAAAGTTAGTTTACAAGTAACTTTTTTTATATAATAAAAGTTATATCTAATAAGTTCTCGTAATAAAAGTTCTCTTAATATAAGTTATTTCTTCTTAAAAGTTAATTTTTTAATAAAAGTTATTTCATATAAGTTATTTTTTTTTCTTAAATGACTTTTTTTAAAAGTTATTAAATTTATAAATAACTCACCAAAAGTCGCAGTTATCTGCGAATCTTTATATATAATTTATTTTATAAAAGTCTGTAGAAGTTACTTTCTAGCACAGTTTCTTTATGTTGAGTTACTTTAGTAAACTACTTGGGAAAGTTACTCTTTAGTAAGTTACTGATAACTTAATCATTCTTTTATATAATTAATTTTGAATAGCTTTGTATATAACTTAATAATAATATTTCTTTTGTGATACTATATTCACTATTACTTAGTATAGATTTAAACCGAGATTTCGCAATTAAATTTAAAATTATCATTCATATAATAATTTTTACCTAACTTTGAACCTCATTTGTGAATGACGTCACAAACGTAGGTCATCTATCTACTTTGCGAATGACGCCATATACGTCAACTACTTAGTGAATGAAGTCACAAATGTCATTTATTTTTTAAATGATGTTTTTTCTTTTTACTAGTTTTTTTATTATTATTAATATTTACTTGTTATTTTAATTAAATTATTATTTAATTGTGGCTAACCCTCCTTTTTCTTGGATTGGTTCAATTGCCACCTAGTTGAACACTTCCTTGAATTTACTGATTAATTATTTGTCTTCATTTAAATATACAGGTGTGACATTAAGTCGAGTTTGCCACATTCATTCTCTATCCCAGCGTTTCTCAACCTTTTAAGCCTCGTAACCCCCTAAAAGCCAAAACGCATAAAGTTAGAACCTCGCGACCCCTAATTTACCCAATATATATATATATATATATATATATATATATATATATATATATATATATATATATATATATATATATATATATATATATATATATATATATATATATATATATAATTCCTTAATAAAAGATGCTTTTGGATGCATTAAGTATATTATTTTTATTTTATTAAGTATTAACTTTTTATAAATAACAACTGTGTAACATTTGATTATAATTCATCAATAAAAGCTGTTCTTCGTACATTAAATATTTTATTTTTTGAAACACCGCGACCCACCGTATGTCCGCTCGCGCCCCCCTTGGGGCTAAAACTTCATCTCTCCCTTGATCTATTTTTTCTCAACTAGTATCTTTTACTTTTTTTTACCTATTCAAGTAATGCCGGTACATGGTAAATAATCATTACGGGCTGGTATGTCTAGGCATTGGCGATATAGTTATCGCTATATGATTGTTTGATTTTGTATTTGTGTTATCAATGAAATGGTATATTCATGAAATGTATCTCGGTAGATGGTAATTAACATTTTTAAATTGTGGTTTGAAGACAATCGTGACGTTTGATCAGCTTTAATCTAGGATGAGATGGAAGCAATGCATAAAAAACCGAATATGTTTTTCATAATAAAATTAGAATTTTGCTACAAGTGTGCACTCACCCTTAATTTTCATAACATTTTCTCAAATATCTTTTATTATATTTATTAAAGAATATTGAATTTGTAGTTCATAATATTACAATTTGAAGGTTATTTCTCAAAATTTTCATTACTTTTTATTTATTTTAAAGAAAGAATTTATATTTATAATATTTCAATCGTGAAAGGTTACATGAAACTCGCTCCTTTATATTGTATTTTATATACAGTATCCTTTACAGCAATCTTGAGCGAATGGTCGTTACAGCCTCATCTGTTACGACTTGTCCTTTTGACTAACCCCAATTGTTTTCGATTACTCTTTCGTGTACGTGTAATAAACAGTTGTGGTTGGGAAAAATTCCTGGGTACTGGTCGAGGCTGGGACCACCCTTCAGTCCCCGATACCCACGACAGTTGCATAATTAAAGAAAATCTTAATGCAAATCACCGAAGAGCCCAAAAAATTACCTGCAATCACGCAAAATTCTTTCAAATGTGCTTTCGAAATTTTTTGGCCAGAAGTTTTTTTAATTTGAAAAAAATGTTAATAAAATCCCACAAATTTCACTGTAAAAATGCATTGCATATTGTTTCAGCATTATGATAAGCGTATAAAAGGTTAAAAAAAGTGATGCATGTGACTGTAAAATTAATTTTACATGTTTTAAATATGAAATTAGAAGATTTCTTTAAAAAAAAATTAGACTCATTTCTCAGTTTTTTTTAAATGTTTTTCTTTCTTTGCAACCCATTTTAAATACTTCATGTAAGTTTCATGAAAATCT
>JABUQX010065691.1:0-10000 GCA_015478945.1 Trachelipus rathkii | reverse complement strand
ACTTGCTTCATATTCTTCTACAATTTTTATGTTTCTGGTATATGTTACGCACCTTGCCTCCAGTCTTGGGGAGATGATGATGATGATGATGATTGATGATGATGATGATGATATATATATATATAATTAGTATATATTATATATAATATATATATTATATATATATATATATATATATATATATATATATATATATATATATGCAAGTTTTCATAAAAGTACTTGTACTTGTACTTGATAAAATGTACTTGTACTTGTACTTGTACTTGAACAAATTCTAGAGTACTTTGTACTTGTACTGTACTTTGAACAATTCTAGAGTACGTGTACTTTGTACTTGACTTGAAAAAAATATACTTGAAACCCAACCCTGATATATTATATATATTATATATATATATATATATATTATATATATATATAAATATTATATAAAAGAAATTTGCTATGATATATATTTATCGATATTAATATATATATATATATATATATATATTAAGCCGGGTTGAAAACATACAAAAGTTGTAGTGCAGATTTGAAACAACTTTATTTTGGTGCTCACTTCAGATACAAACTGAAATGTGTTAAAAGTAAGTTCTTCAAGATTTGTTTTCATACCCCAACTTTACCTTGAATCTTTTTATTTAAAAACAAAAATATATATATAGCCAGATATACAGTATAGCTTAAATATCCTTACATTCTTACATGCTAAACAACCTGCATAGTACAAAATCTCATAGAAAATCAGATTTTGTCTGTACTGAAGGTATTTCGATTCGAGAATGTTTGGTTTGTAGTATTGCACCATGTCGAGAAGTATGACCAACGACCCTACTAGAAACAGCGGAAACATCTTTGACATTTCTTTCAACATCGACCGAATGACACGGATACTTTGGTAGGAGAATTTGTTGATTACTAACCAAAATATCATCACTAATATCATCAAGAAGAGGTGGGGGGTGATAGGAGTACTCCCCCAGTCTATCAGTTCCATGTAGGAAGTGGCGTTGAGATTGACGTTTGGCTGCCTTTTATCAAAGCAGCGAACTTGCACATTGGTGGAGGAAATTTTCTTTCTTGCTTGAAGAATTTGTTGACATGAAAATCTTCTTATTGTTTCCCGTTCATCTGCAACACCAGCTAGCAACAAGTTTTCTGGATGACAAAAATAGGAGTTGTTTAGGAGCACTGGAGAAATGATGTTCTGATCCTCAGGAGAAAGTTTTTGATACTGTGATACCATAAAGTGAAAATTCTTTGCACCATCTTGACAGAAGGGATGGGAGCGGATATAGAACCATATGGGGGCATAGAAGTTCAGTACGAATCGTACCAAACGCCTCAGATCATCAGATGCGGATTCTGTTGAAACGTACAATCGAAGCAGTCTGTTAGCTTTAGTTAGCCACCTTGCATGGCTTAAGGCACCCGGCTGTGCAGTTTTCAAATACCGCATATTATTATGATCTGCATTTTGTACCCCTTGCTGAATTAATAAACAGATTTTTAGTAAATACAGCTGGTCAGAACTTAGATCTTTCGTAACTGTTTCAGGAACATCAACTACAGAGCCTGGAATTGGTTGAAAATTAATGATGGGTTTGGTCTGAGGATCAAATGAGAGCAGTTTGGTTATAGGTCCTTCATGTGACGATGGGCCAGTTGTCTTCCCATCAACAACACTAAATAACTTCCTGAGTGGCAGTTCATTAAAATGCAACATGCATATGAGCCATTGAAGTGGTCTTTTAAGATGTAACTCCAACAGTGTGATTATTTCATTCTTGTTACCCGTATTCACAGGAGTTCCATCGCAAATCACTGCTCTTAAAGTCTCTGTAGATCTTGTTCGTTCAATAATACCCAGAATTTCATTAAATACATCTCGAGATCTTCCTGAGTTAGGACTAACGTGATCGATGTAACATGCATCTGGAAATGACACTAGCACGTAATGTTCTTCTCTAACTTTTCTACGCACACCTCCAGTATCGACAAGTGTTTCATCTATTTTTCCATCGAAACCAATGCAGACCATACCTCTGTGTTGCAGCAAATGCTCCTCTGACTGTTTGTCTCTCCAGTATTTTCTTTGGCGTTGTAACTTACTTGGATCAACAACGTTTTTTGGTGACAGAAGTCCGAGGTCCTTGAGGGCAGCATTAACTATGAGACATGCATCTCTATTGCTCACATTTGTCCTCTCTAATGCTTTACACAACTCAGGATACTGGTTTCTATTTTGAGGGTGACATTCTTCCATTTCTTCTGATTCTAAGGAAAATGATTCTTCTAGCACATCACTCTCACTGCCTGATAATTCAACTGAACTTACACATTTTTGCGTATCTTTGTGTCTCATCTTACTTTCAAATGTCAACCGTTTCCTTTTCCTTTCCTGAAGTTTCATGTTTTTCTCTGTTCTTTCCTTGTCCACCTTTCCTATTATCATGCGTCTTGAAGTGTTTTGATCAAGCCAAAATTGCCATTCCAATACAGGGATTTTCTTTTCATTGGGACATTGACATTGATTACGTTCAACTATACCATTATGAACACACTTGCACGCGCTAATGTCGAAGAGACGAGAAAATGATTTTATTTTATCTTGATATGTTAGAGAAGATTGTTTATTTCTTGAATATTTCATCAAATCATTGACATTCACTATTAGTCTCTTCACTTTCACTATAACACTTTCAAATTCTATTGTTGGAATGCCTGCTTTATTGTATATGCCTTTAACTTCTGTTGCCACTAACTTTGCTAGATGAGTAACACTGGCATCTTTGTTGACTACTTGATGGAACTTGTAGGCTCTAAAAACATCCTCAGCCAGTGGTAGCTGATTTTCGACAAGTGGTTGTGGATAACCGAATATTGCATGCCTGTCTTTATGCCTTGTTGCACATGCCATGATACGTCTTGCAATAATAGTAATAAACACTGCACCCACAGGACTTATCTCAAACGTCGAATAGTCTGGATCTGAAATGAGACAGAAATAGCTCTCAATTAGTATTAAAACCAAATTTTGAAGAACAAAGCATATAAAATTCATAACTTAAAAATAGTAAAAAACGATGTCAAAACCCTTTTAAAAAAAACTAAAGTTGGGCCCCCTAGACATTGAGTAAATGCAAAATGATTTTTTGTCCCACTACAGGGAAGCCAAGGAGCACCAATTTGACCATGTTTGGTTATCCCACAAAAATTCAACCCAGCTTAATATTATAAAATATAATATATATATATATATATATAATATTATATATAGTATATATATATATATATAATATATATATATATATATATATTATATATATATATATATATATATATATATATATAATTATAATATTATATATAATATATTAAACACAGCTATATATATATATATATATATATATATATTGCAATTAGTACTAAAATCAAATTTTGAAGAACAAAGCATATAAAATTCATAACTTAAAAATAGTAAAAAACGATGTCAAAACCCTTTTAAAAAAACTAAAGTTGGGCCCCCTAGACATTGAGTAAATGCAAAATGATTTTTTGCCCCACTACAGGGAAGCCAAGGAGCACCAATTTGACCATGTTTGGTTATCCCACAAAAATTCAACCCAGCTCTTAATATATTATATATATATATATATATATGTATATATATATATATATATATATATATATATATATATATATATATATATATAATATAGTATGTATATATATAATTATATATATTATATATATATATATATATATATATATATATATATTTATATATATATATAATATATATTATATATAGATATATATTATAATATATTTATATAAAAAAAAAAAACACAAATAAAAATATTATAAAAAATTAAATATAATATATATATATATATATAAGAGTCTCGGTGGCGCAGTGGGCTGAGTGGTGCGTTTGCACGCTTAGGGTCGTGAGTTCGAGTCCTCGTCAAACGGGATTTGTACTTTCGACTAGTCACCAGGACGGACACGAAAAATTGCCGTTTGTAGGAGATTTTCTGTAATTCATTACAGTTTACGGCATAGTGTATTAATACACTAATCTCAATACCCTCACCTCACTCATCCATAGCCAACACATACAACGGTACAACCTTTAATACACATACAGACACCTACATTCCTATTCGCCTCACGCACAGTAGGTCTGTGAGTCCAGAGCCTAGCCATGCCCACTGATGGCTGGAATATCTTGACTTGGTCCAGACTGAGGCTGGGGTTACTATCACCCTGATAACTGTGCACCTTTCCACTTTGTATGGGCCCACTGGTCGGGAAAAACATAAAAATAGTAACCTTTCCCCCGATTGTCGTGGTAAAATAACTAACTAACTAACTAACATATATATTATATATATATATATATATATAATATATATATATATATATATATATATATAATTTTAAAGAATAGCAGCTTTAGCGTGACTAGACTAATCTTGTTATAATTAATAAAAATTAAAAATAATGTGTAAAACAATTTAGCGAAACGATTCTATGTATCAAAATTGATGAGATTTACTTTTATATTTTTGGACTCGAAAATTTTGTGAAAACGTTTCAAAAAAAAGAGAAGGTTGAAATTAGTGGAAGAAACTACAGAATAAAGATGGATTTATAAAGTATTTGAGTAAGAGCAGCTGACGATAAATGTGGTCATAGCCGTTACAGTATTGCAAACTTGAACTTATTTTGACCTTACTTGTTAGTACAATGTAAGCAAATATATATATATATATATATATATATATATATATATATACTATATATAGTATATATATATATAATATAAGTATATTATATATATATATATATATTATTATAATATATATTATACTAGATATATATATATATACATATATTATATTTATATATATATATATATTCCATAATAATATATATATATATATTATATATATATATATATAATATTAATATATATATATAGTTTATAATATATATATATATATATATAAATATTATATATTATTATATAAATATTATATATATATATATATTATATATATATATATATATATATATATATATTAATATCAGTATATATATATATTATATATATATATATATATATATATTAATATATATATTATAATCATATTGGATATTTTATTAATTAGCTAATGTTTGATTTATTTAATTTATAATATATAATATTATATATATATTTATATATATCATATATTATATATTTATATATATATATATATATATAATTTATATATATATATATTAATAATATATAGATATATATATATATAATATATATATATATATTATAATATATATATATAAATATATTATATATATATATATATATATATATATTATATAATAATATTTAGATATGTCTTATTCTTTTTTATGTCAGAAGATCCCGCCTCAATTAAATCGTGGCCCACCCTTATCGAAAAAATGGATTCAGATATCCCTTTTGGATATCTGCGAAGTTGCACGTTTCCCTCTTTTCAGTTTTGTTTATTCCCCGCTTTTGTTTTGTCTGTATTTCCCGCTTCTGTTTTCTCGGTTCATTTGCCTCCCATTCCCCCTTACGTATTATGGTACGTACTTCCTCCCTCTTTTGAGTGGCCCTCCCCTTTTTTCTTCCCTTCACTTGGCCCTTATGGCTTTCCGGTTGTCTGTTCCTGTTTGGGTCCTGGGTCAGTCCTCACCTCCATCCCCCGCGGATGAGGGTACAGGTTATAAACCGGTCCTTTCCGCCTATGACCGGGCCGCCTATTGTAGGGGTCCTGAGCCTTGGGGTTAACCACTGAGGAGGCTGACCTGCACTTGGGTGTATAATCTCGGGCTTCGCGTTCGGGTACCATGTGGTTCTTGGGAGGGGACTGTCGCGGAGTTCCGGGGGGCTTTCCCGAGGCCACATCCGCTGCCCTCCCTACGGGGTGGGGTTTCGGGGCGGGTTGTGTTGGGTTCTGGCCTTGGGCCTCCTGCAGTGGACAAGACACTTTCCCATAGGTATAGTTTCCCCTTCCCTTCCCTCTGGTATATTGTTCTTTTTGTCTTCATTTTTTTTTTTTTGTTATTGTTGGTTTTTTATTGCGGTGGAGAAGTTTTATTAATAGGAGTTTAATTTATGAATACGCCCTTAATTAAAAATACGATTTTAAAGAAAGGCGGATTCCATCTAAAGTCGGTTCCCCCTACTGGCATTTCCCAGGCTCCTCCTAGGCCGGGACCAAGTAAGGGCTTTGATGCCCTAGTAGACGAAATGGTTCGTGCTGCTCACCATCATCCAGCGAACCTCCTTACACCCCAGATTCCAGCTTTATTAGTCGACCCTCCTCATCTTTCTGGTGAGGCTGTGTCGCAATCTGTACCTGCGTTACCTCATCAATCGCGTCACCAGAGGAATCGGGCTTCTCCTCACCCGTTGGGCCCGCCTACTCGCTACCATACGCCTCGACCTATTGAACGGTTTCCGTTCTCGGACCCTCCGCTGGGTGCCCCCACTTTTGACACCTATCCTTTGTACTTTTATCTTAGTTCGCCGACTTCACAACCTCTCACGTCTCGTAGCCATCTCGTCCTCAGTGACGCGTTAGACTACGTCCTCAGTTCGACCGATCATCAGGCGACTCCCATGAGGAATGGTTCTCTCCTCGTTCGTGCCGCCTCTCGACATCAGAGTCAGTTATTGGCTTCTCTTTCATATTTGGGCGATCTACCGGTTGTCTCCACGCCGGACGATGTTCGCAATACATCTAAAGGAACAGTGTATGCTCCGGAGGTCCGTTCCGATGATCCTGAGGCCATTCTCGAACATTTTACAAAGCGACATATTCCGGTCACAAATGTCTACCGGTTCCCTCCTCATAAGGAGACTCCCACTGTGTCCAACCCTCGTCTTCTTCTCACTTTTAGTGTACCATTCCCTCCGACCAGGGTGAAGATCGGTTTCACCGTCCACTCGGTTCGGCCATACATCCCGCACCCAAGGAGATGTTTCAAATGTCATAAATTTGGCCATCCTCAAAAATATTGTAGATCTCCGCAGTTCATCTGTCCGAGGTGTGGTGACACTCTCCACACTCCGTGCGAAAACCCGCCTTGCTGCCCGAATTGCAAGGGTTCCCATCAGGCGTCATCTGTGCACTGTCCCTCTTTTCTTTTGGAAAAGGAGATTCTAGAACAGTGTACCATACACAAGCTCGATCGCCGTGAGGCCTCTCTCCGCGCTAGGGAGAAACTTTCACACCTGCCTCTCTCCTTTGCCGCTGTGACTAGGCCGGTTTCTACCGCCCAACCTTCTCATCGCCCTCGTGCACCTCCTGCGCCTCTACGTACTTCGCAGCTCTCTCGGTCGGATGCTGTACCCACTACTGGGTTGCACATTTCTACTCTGCAATCGAACTGCCCCCCGCATTCTCCCGACATGATCCGTACTGTCGCTCATCACAACTCCCCAGTCCTTACCTCCATATCCTATGGTGTGGCTTCGGTTGAAGTTCATGCCGCACCCAGGGTTGTATGCTCTCCAATTTCTGGTTCTTCTCCTGATTTGGAAGCATCCCCTGCGTTACTGCTCGATGATGACTCTCCTTTGCCGCCTGTTTCCCGTAAACGTCCGGCTCCTGTGTCTCCTGGGAAACCGCTGAATCGTTCTTCTCCTAGTATTGTGGACTCTCCTGAACGTGTCACGTCTCCTTCTGCGAGGCGCAATTACTCTTTTCACTATCGGGCGACAGATTTCTTAAAATCCTCGCCTTCTGCCCATCCGACCGGGTCTCCTGGTGGTTTGCCCAAACGTGCCCGTCGCTCGAAACGCCATGGTGATGTGGAAAGCATTCCGTCTGTTTCGGCTATCCCAGATAGTTTATCGGGCCTTGCTTCTGCATCCGACCCTCCAGTTCCTTATTCCAGCGATTCCGAGTCCTACTCTGATATCGCAATGAATGTAACCACCGACTCTACATCTTCTGAGGTTCCCCAACTTGGGATCCAGGTCCCACCCCCCATTGTACCTCTTGTGCTCCCTCACGATGAATCCGAGTCCCCTGTTGTTCGGGGGGTTTCCGGAGCCATTGGGGGAGATACCACTGTATCCTCCCCTGCCTCTGCTCCGCTGTCCTTTTCTGGGCTGCCCCCGCAGGACGCTGAACTTTGTGAGGATGTGCTTCGGGCCTCCTCCCCCGTTCCTTGTCTGGTTCCTCCTCTTGCCATCCCTGATGAGACTCCGTCCATAACGAGTCTTCAGCGGTGTGATACACCTGTGCCTTCTGCGCCCGTCCTGGACGATATTGGGGGTTCCCCTGTCTCCCCCGTTGAGAGACGATCTTCTCTGAGACCCTCTGATGTGGAGATTGGTTTAGCCCGTCTTTTTGACGGGGTCGCTCCCGCAGTGGTGGGGAGCGATCATTCTCTATCTCAGGATAAACCTCCAGTGTCAATTCTCCATGACCTTCCTCTTCCGCCGGGCTATAAGGCGCCCCCTCGTGGGCCATCTAGTGACCCGCGCCTTCGATCGACGCGTGCTTCTAAAAAGAAAGCTGAAGCCCATCGCATATCAACGATTGTAACAGACCGCCTTGCGGACTGATCGCTTCGTCTTCTTTCTTCAATGACTAAGTTTCTTCAATGGAACTGCCGTGGTTACTACCCAAACTTCGAAGAGTTGGGTAGACTTATTGAATTGCATACTCCAAAGGCCATCTGCCTCCAAGAATTGCAACTGCGTAACCGTGCTTTTCTGCCGCCGTCCAAATATAGGTTACCTCTCGCTTCCCAAAATCGTGGCGCTAATGATAGGGGTGGTGCGGCGATTCTGTTCCACGAATCGGTTCCTTTCACCCATATCCCCATTCCAACTCGGTTACACGCGGTAGCTGCCCGTGTCCACCTCGATTCCCCGTTTACTTTGTGCTCTGTCTACCTTGCGCCTAGTTGCATTTACACGAGAGAGGATCTTTTCGGACTGTTTCGAAACCTCCCTCCGCCCTTGTTGGTTTTGGGGGACTTCAATATTCGCCACCCCTTGTGGGGTGACTCGGTTTCGTCACCTAATGCGGATTGGCTGTTGGGTGTTTTGCAGGGCTTTTCGTTGGGATGCCTCAACACAGGCTTACCAACTTTCGAACGTTTTGACACTCGTACTTCCTCCTGTGTTGACATCTCCTTATGCTCTCTTTCGTTCATTGACAAATTCTGGTGGGACAGGTCGCCTTACCTTTGTGGGAGTGACCATTACCCTATCTACCTTACATCTCTTTGCCCTGATCGTCCTCCTACGCCTTATACCAGCTGGCGTTATGACAGGGCTGATTGGTCCTCCTTTCTCACTGCTACTTATGTCCCCTGCCTTCCGGCCACTGACGTCTTTCCTTCCCCTGCGGATGCGTTCACATATTTTGCGGATGTTGTTCTGGAGGCGGCGGAGGCCCATATCCCTCGCTCTTCTGCATGTCGTCGTTCTGCTACACCGTGGTGGAACGCAGATTGCGCTCGGGCTAATCGTGCTAAACGTCAACTCTATCGCTCATACAAGAAAACACCTACACAGTCTAAGTTGATCCTCTTTAAGGCCGCTGCTGCTCGGTCTCGGTGTCTAAACAGGAGGACCAGGAAACAGTATTTTCGAACCTACGTTTCCACGGTCAAATCTTCTACGCCATTGTCGTCGGTGTATGGTGTTGTGCGCAAAATTTCTTGCAAGCACTACAGGGAGCCACCGACGGTCATCAGCTGTGGCCCGCACCCGTGTGACATCATTTCCGCTCCGGGCATGGTTGCCGATGAGCTGGGATACCATTTTGCTGCTTGCTGCAGCGATTCTCGGTATCGTGAGCCTTTCCGATCGATCCGCGCCCGCACTCATTTCCCGGACTTTTCTGTTCCTCCTGGTGAGGATCCTTCTTATAATCGATTGTTCACGAGGGCGGAATTTCAGGAGGCTCTCCGCCTTTGTAAGGATGGAGCGCCT
>JABUQX010065690.1:35000-43269 GCA_015478945.1 Trachelipus rathkii | reverse complement strand
TCTACATCCTCCCCAATCCTCTGTCTTTTCGTATCCATTTCTCTTTGGAATGTGTTTTTACAATCCTGGTCTCTCAGTTTCTCAACCATAAATCTTTTTCTCCGCCTGCATCTAAAAGGCTTCGGCATTTCCATTCTCAATTTCCCCACCACCATTCGGTGGTCTGCATCTCCCGATACGGATGGTATACTTTTCACATCCTTAAATATTCTTTTGTTGTTTGTTAATATCAAATCTATCATTGATTTCTCTCCATATGCCTCCCTTCTGTCATCCCATCTGTACCATGTCCATTTCTGACTTTCTCTATGTTTATAGTACGTGTTCATTATACTCATGTTGTTACGTACACAAAAGTCTATGATGCTATCTCCCGCCAGATTCTTATTTCCCAAACTAAACGCTCCTATCACATTCTCTATTCCTCTGCGATCCGCACCAACGTGTCCATTCATATCCCCCAAAACAATTACATTATCATGGAAAGGTACTCTATTTTTGACGTCCTGCAATTCTTGATAAAAAACTTCCCTCTCTCCAGCTGGTCTTCCTTGCTGCGGTGCGTACACCTGTATAAAGCTTAGATTTACTCCGTTTGTCTTTACTGAAACAGACATAATACGAGAATTTTTCTGTTCGATGTTACTTACTCTTTGTGCCATCTCCTCCGATAATATCACTCCCACTCCATGTCTATTTTCTCTTCCTCCACTGTATATCAATTGGTAATTATGATGAAGAACTCTAACTCCACTTCCGGCCAATCTCGTTTCACAAACTCCCAGCACATCCAACCCCCGCTCTATCATCAGCATCACCATCTCCTCCTCCTTCCCTCTCAACGTTCCAACATTTAAAGTGGCAACACGTATATTTTTTCTAGAAGTTCCATTTCGTAATCCAAAATCGCGCGGTCGTCTTCTTAAAAGTCTGTCAGGGCTCCGAGGCAAAACAAGAGTTTCTTGAGCAGGTGATGTCGGTTGCCGGCTTGCTAGGCCTGTCGCAACCCTATTTTCTCACAAATAGTGAGGTGGTATCAACTCCTAATTATCAACAGCTGTTAGCGGGAAGAAAATTACAGGATGTGGGGTGTTCCCAAACCCCAGCACCCAAAGTTATGCAGCCTTCTCGTCAGGGCTATGAAGTTGACTAGTAGAGATAAGCATTCAGATCAGCTGTCCCGATTTTAAAGATATAATATTCGAAAGAAAAGTTGAAAAAATTTTGTCATTCAAATTCCAAAAAAGAACACGGCATCAAAATATTGCAGCTCCTCTGTATAAATCTTGAACTTTTAAATTATAAATTAAAATAAAAATATGTAAAATAATTTTGAAATAATTTGAGTACTCAGCATTTATGGGATGAGAAAACCGGGTGCATTATCGTTAACTGGACAGAACAAATCATTTCCTCAGAAGTCTCTTCCCATCTTCACAAACATCTACCATAGTTTAAGAGTGTGGTTCTTGAGCTCTTAATTTCTTCTCCTCTATCTGTGCCGACTCTCCTATTTCCCTTCCAATCTTGCTGTTTCAAACCAAATATATTCGCGAAGTTAAATATATATATATATATATATATTTTAGTAATATATAATATATATATATATACTTAGTCTATAACATTATGTATAGCGACTTGCAAATTTGTAACTCATTTAAATTATATAAATTATATATATATATACTTATATATATATATATATATTTATACTATGTATATATGAGACAAAAAGTATATCATTACGCATCAATGTTTGTTCCACTGTTTTTCTGGTACGCAATTAAGATATATTATATACTATATTATATATTTATATATATAATATTATTATATATATATATATATATATACATATATATTATTATATATATATATATATATATAATATTATATATATTATTAATATATATATATATATTATATATATTATATATATATATATATATATGTATAATATATATATATATATATATATATTATATATAATATATATATATATATAATATATATATTATATATATTATACTATATATATATATATATATATATATATATTATATTATATATATATATATATATAGTATATTATTATATATTATATATAGTATATAGTATATATATATATATATATATATATATATATATTAATATTTATCTTTTAGATATCTTAGCTATACATGTCCCTGTTTTATTCCAAATTTCTCATAGATAAATTTTTGCTCATTTCAAAATTTTTGGAACGGCTATAGATTCAACTAAACTGACTGATTTGGATTAATGATACATTTATGAATTTAGCTTGTCCGAAAATTATATATTTCCAGCTGACAGGGTAACCTGGAAATGTCACGACCAGTTGTTATCGTTTAATTTTTTAAATAGAAGGCAGTTTAAAAGTTTAATAACAAATTCTTTATGCTAGCTTCTAATCTGCGCATGAAAAGATTTAATAATGTTTTACAATATACTTGTTTAATTTTTTTAATGCGGTAGTAGAGTCGATTTTGCCATTGTCCCGCAAGCAAAATTTCGCTCCGTTTTGGCGTTATAAACGATCAGTTTAACTCATAGTTTTTAAATCTTGTTTGTTAGTGCATAAATGAGGTATCACGTCACCGTCAAGTGTTAGATTGCCAGTTTTGCTATGTAATAGGAAATGATGGCTAATCGAGATTAAAGATTTTCACCATAACTGATCTTTTGAAAGGAATAATGTTTATTGTTTCATGCCATTTACATATTTATAACATATTTAGATATTTATTTAATTTTTTATAAATAGAATAAAAATAAAATTGTATAATGTATTTTTTTTTAAATTGACTTTTTTTTATTAGAAAATGAAGAGTTAACAAACTCTATAGAAAATTTATCTATAACATCAACACTAGTAGAATCTATTCTGGCCTCAAATAAAAAAAAGACAATAGCTGTCAAAATATAGACAGCAAAAAAAGTTTTTAGTTGTTTGGTTAAACATACAAAGGAAAGTTGAGTTTGTGGTATTCGAAAGTTACCTTTTGGAGTTACTTTCCTCCCTGAAGTTTCAAACGTCATTACCATAATTTTTGGCACTTTAGTTGGAAGCTTCTGTAAACCAAGTAACTTATGTAAATAACATTTGTTGGCATAAGAAACTCCAGTTTACATTGGGATTTAAATGATAAGTTATTCATGATTGAAGAGTCTTCGAGGATCAGTTGCCTATTTTAAATTGTTGTTTATCCAACTTTAAGAGAGAGAGAGAGAGAGAAAACTCCGGATGAAGATTTACAATTACGTCCAGAAATGACGACTTTGCAGACTTGCTTAGAAGTGGAGATGTCCAACAGAGAAACTCAATAGAATAATCAGACAATGAACTCAGTGAGCTAGTTCGGCGATTATCATTGCAAAGAAAGGAGGCAGAACTATGTGGCATCTTAGATTAAAGGGTTGGAATCTCCTTGAGGAAGGAAACTTACAATTCTCTTATCGACGCACGTCGAAGAAGAATCCGACGCTTGGTTCTCGGTAGAGCTGTCAATTTAGGTAGTGGTAAGCTGATGATGATAGTCATTAAATGAGCAGGACATTAGGTGAACTGATAATGATCTAAGAAAGTGGAGATTGTTTATAGATTCTTCTACTCAGTTTAAAAGCAGTGCTTCTTCATAATGGAAATGTGAAACCTTCGCTCCTATTGCCTATGGAGCCATATGAAAGAGACCTACGACAATATGAAATTTTGTTATCGAAAATACGATACGAACAGCATTTCTTCGAATATATGAGGCATTTAAAAGTTATAGCACTTTTGTTAGGTCTAAAACAAGGATATACTAAATTTATGTTGTTTCCTATGCGAGTGGGATATCAGAGATCGCAAAAACATTTTGTCAAGAAGCAATGGCCTGAAAGAGATCTAATACCTTTAAAAATAAAAAGATATAATTTTTCAAACACTGTGTGGAAACCTGACTCGTATAATCTTCCCTCCATTTGCACATGCAAACCCGTGTAATGAAAATTTTTGTAAAATCGATGTATAAAAGCGGTCCAGGGTTCCTATACGTAAATAAGTAAATTCCCTAGGAATCGAGTGGAGGGCTAAAATTAAAGAGGGCATATTTGTAGGCCCCACAGATAAGGGAGCTAATGAATGACCATCACTTTGATGAATGTAGATTGAATGAATATTGAAAAACTTTGCAGCGGAGATCCTTTTATATAAAAGTCATAACTGGGTTTTTCTAGGGCCAATATTTAAGGGCCGACCACTATGAAGAAAACCTAGTTTCCGAACTCCTTTCGAATTAGTAATAAGCAATGGAGGGATGTAACATGTTCCTCAAAAATACATTTCCGCTTCATTCACGACTTGGACTTTTTTCCTAAATACAATCTAGGCCTATAAGCGAGAAGCATGGTGAGCAATTACAACCAAGATATTTTCAACGTATTGAAAAACCAAATATGCTTGCAGACTATTGTGGGGGACTTAAAGATGTTCCTCCAGCAAACTACAGTAGAAAATCTGCAAAATCTACATGTTAAATTGCAGAATTATCTAGGTAAGTAAATTACGTAAAGGTGCATCTTCTTTTAACAATATTAAATTTTTAATTTCGTATTACAAAAAAACCATGCCCGTTACAACAAAAATGGTATGAAAATTCGGAATCAGCGCACAAACTCCATAAGAAAACATCCATTTTTACTTTTCATTTAACGATCAAAAAGTCAAATTATTGTCGTCCAGCTGTATCATACTTACGCAACGATATATGCTAACCTAACAAGATTTTTTTACGTATTAAACATTGTAAATGTAACAAAACTTAGTCATAACCGTTTACCCAACTATCAATAATCCCCAATGAACAATTGCAAACATAACAAAGTTTTATCCAAACATAACATAAAAATAATTTCTTTGAATAAAATATCATAGTAAAGTGTAATAGTTTACTGATCCTAAAGCAGTAAGTTAGTAAATCAGTAAATCAAACCACCCTCCCCTACCCTCCCACAACCTTCCATGATCTATTGATCTATTGATTCAAGTCATATTTCAAGTATCATTTTGGATAAACATAACATAAAAATAAGTTCCTTATACACTAATCAACGAATATATGCTAGCGTAACAAAGTTTTCACATCAATAAAGCTAACATATCATAAATTGAACTAAGAATATAATGTTGCAACGACCAAACCTAAACCATACCTTACGCAATGAATAAACAGCTAACATTAACAAGAGTTCCATACTTAACAACAGTAAAGTGACTTACATAGTATACAAAACGTAACATATTCACACTTTTTCAAGCATAATTTAAGTTCTTTGAATAAAATATCATAGTAACATTAACAAAGTTCCATACTTAACAATATAAAAGTTCCCTACCTAACAATATCTCTACCATAGGAGTGTTAATTTTACATTAACCTTACAGAAATTTATCATGATCTTACCTAACTATCATACGGATCAGCGAATAAATGCTAACATAAAGTTTTTACATCAATAAACTAACATATCAAAACCCTGAACTAAGAATATGATGTGTAACGAAAATCACAATCTTACCTAATTATCATAGCTGAATCGAACGAAACTAATGCTGACGTAACAAGAGTTTCATCATTAATAAAAGCTAACATATTCATGAACCTGAACTAAGAAATAGTAATGTAGCAGGGACGACCAAACAATACCTCAAGTATGAATAGTGCTGCAAATTCCACAAAAAGTCCGCTACTTATCAAAGGTATAAATAGGTAACAGTGCATGACAAAACTCAATGCCTACCCCACAGTTCTAGACAGTATCATACTAGCACCTAAAGTCAGTATTAGTCAACAGAAATCTCTAACAAAGGTCCAACCTACCTATCATTCTACAAAGGCAAAAGCTCAACGCTATCAACTACTGTTTCATATCAATCAATGCATCAGCGAAAAAGCAGTATTTATCTACACAAAATCCTTAACAAAGTGTCCAAAGCTATCAAAGATAGCAAGCATCTTTGACATGTAACTGATACTGAATTCATCAATAGTGTCGTTGCTATACTCAAATATACATAGTTTGAACTATGAATACCAACGTAGACATTAAGTAAATTCTCTGGTCAATCCTACATTACTTAGCAAAAACTTTTTTTCCATCCACACTTGATTATTTATTATTATTATTATTATTATTTTAATTATCTATTATTATTATTATTATTGATTATTATTCATATTATATTATTATTATTATTATGATCATTATAGTATGTAAAGAATTTATTAGTATCTATTATTAGGTTATTATCGTTATTATTAATTATCTAATTATATAACAATTATTATTGTAACAATATTCAGTAATATTATTATTATTTGTCATTGTTTATTGTTTCAGTTTTTGTCATTCTTTTATATTATTATTATATTATTATTAATTATTCATTATTATTATTAATAATTATTTTTTATTACTATTTATTATTAGTAGTAGTAGTAGTAGTAGTAGTAGTAGTTGTATTTTTAGTATTAATTGTATTATTTTATTATCATTATTATTACAATTATTGCTTATTATTATTATTATTATTATTTTATTATTATTATTATCTATTATATTATTTTATTATTACTTAGTTATTATATTGCTTGATTATTATTATATATGTCATTATTATTATTATTATTAGTATTTATTGTATTATATTATTATTATTATTATTATTATTATTATTATTATTATTATTATTATTATTATTATTATTATTATTATTATTATTATTATTATTATTATTGTTCTTGTTTTTATTATTATCTATTTTTTAAAGATCATGATCATTTTGTAGCGGATTTGCTTATCTAAATATTACAATGGTTTGAATTTCTCTTTCGTGCGGCCGTCTTTCAGGGCAATTGAAAGAGGATGTAATTGACACACACACCCACTTTGAAGTTTATTAAAATTATAGACAATGAGAACAATGAGAAAAAAAACACACCTAATTTATTATTTACAGTACAAATTTCTTTCCCCAAATGAACTACAATTAGTAACGAACTAAACCACACCCAACTTTTACTCGACAGATTTAAGGACTATAATTAGTAAATCAAGTGTATTTTATCTAAAATTCGACGCTGACCCTAGTTTCCAAGCTAAAACTAAACGTAATATAATATATGAAATGAAATAAAGAAAACAATATGAATTGTCCAATTTAATGTTAAAGAACACTCCACTAGGAAAATAGTTTGTTTTGCCAATTTACGGTACTTTAAGTTCAATCTTTTTCTTCAACTTTTATTTCTAATTGTTTTATTTTCAGCTTTAATTTCAATGTTATATTGTTCAATTTATTTCCAAGTTTTGATCAATTTTAGCTCAATCTTTTTTTCAAATTTTTTTTTCCATTTCCAATTGTTCTCCTTTCAGTTTTAATTTCAATTTTATGTTGTTCAATTTATTACCAAGTTTGGATTTCAATTTTTTCTACTCAATTTTCCTTTCCAACTTCTTCCAACTTCAGTGTTTCAAATTTTATTTGCCATTTTCCTTTTCCACTTTCTACTTTCAAAATTTTTTTTATCTTTATTAATTGTTTAACAACCGTATATGGAAATCACGCCTTCTTCAATCTCAAGACAAGCACAGAAAAAAAATCTGGAAACAAAATAATAAACGAATCCATATATGCAATATTATTATTACAATATTATAAAATAATGACAAAAATTAAATAATATAATAAATTGACGTTCATCTTTTTCTTATTAAATGCAAAACAAACTATTAGAAATATCAATTAATTTCAATTTGAGAAATATAGGTAACTGGGCAGTGTTATTGTCCAGTTTTTTTTTAACTTCTACTCCAAATATTCCAAAAGAAAATAATATAATACCACATTTAAAAGGAAAAAACACAATCACCCACTTTCAAAAAAAAGAAGAGTGTTGAATGCCAGACGACCAAAAAAAAAAAGTTGGAACGGAAGGTGAGTAATACTTAAGAGACAGGAGGTGAAAGGATAGCGTCATATTGATGTCGTCTTTACTTTCACCACTCACATTCACTCACCTCTCATTCCTCAACTATAACACACCTCAATGAAAAATAAATAATATAAGCAATATGATACAAATGAAAAAAAACTCTCTTCACATACCTGAAACTCCCTAGAACGCGCGACTGACTGACCCGACCTGCTTTCCCCAACGACTTCCGGACTAATACTTATAAAAAAAATACTTACAGACTTACA
>JABUQX010065690.1:0-30000 GCA_015478945.1 Trachelipus rathkii | reverse complement strand
ATGTTGAGATGTTTTGTCATGTGACTGGAGGATGGTATTCGGTTGGTTAAGCGGATGTATTGTAGCAAGTGTGTTGGGCGACCGGCTAGGAAACCGAAGAAAAAAGGATCGAGTCAGTAAGACGAATTCTGAAGGAGAGAAATGTGAGTTTGGCAGAGGCGAGAATAAAGGTGCATAATAAGAGATTGTTGGATTCCACCTAAGACCTTTAATTTTTTGGAAGATGGCTACCACTTAAGAGGAAAAGTCTATTATTAAATGGGTTGGAACAGTCACCTGGCTTGACACTATTCCATGCACCTAAAGGCAGCATTTTCCAAGTTTGTATTTATTCATCCAACAAATTAAAGTATCGGTCAGAGGAGTCCTAGGCTATTAATAATATGAACTTTCACTAAATATAAAGATATTCATGCGGTTTGTAAGGGACATACAAACACAAGAGTGGCATAAAACTGCTGTTGAAGTTGCAACTTGCAAGATGTGTTCCTACAGGACCTGCCGGTACACATCCAAATTAACCCAGCGATTCTAAGAAAATCATAGAAGAAAATAAAAAATATTATCCACAATTATTTAATGTGTCACATTTCTGGTACGCGCGATTTACCGCTTCGGGGTAAGCATCATTATGAGGGAGTGTTGCAAGATTTGTGCAGCTTGCGAATAGATGCCGGAAGATCAGTCATTGAAAAAACATTTTGAAAAGGGGAAGAAAAATGCCACATACCAATCAGTTCAGATTTAAAATAAGATCATTTCTCTATGTGGTACTATTATAAAGGAAAGCATCTTTAATAAAGGTAAAGGAAGCGGCGCTTATCAGGCTTAACTAGCAGAGAAACGCTGATATTTCTATAAAGCACAATATCCATAGGTTGCCCTATTGTCGACAAAGAGTTCCTATGAAGTCAAAGAGGGAATTATTGGCTTTGTAGAACTGAAAGCGCTTGACCCAAAAAACCATTGCGAAACCCATTGACGGATTCGTCACGACCGAAGAATCTGATCCCGAGAATTGCTGGGCTTGGGTTTCGATGGCTGTTCTACGATATCTGGCAAAGAATATTTCGGAAAAAGTATAAAAAAGCATTGTTCTTTTGTTGCTTTTTACACAGAACAAAATTCTAGTAGTAACATGGTGAACTCATATCCAGAGAATCCGTTAAACGGTGGAACTCATACAAGACATTTTATAACGTTTTTTAGCGACGTCGTCTCTGAGAGAAAATTATGCCAAAACATCCCAAGCCTATTGCCAGAGGCCAGATGTCTGAAAACACAAGTGGCATCGAGCGTGTTTAAGGAGCACTTGTTACGAATGATGCAAGAATTAGAAATCCTATTCCATGAGAAATACCGCCGCAAAAGAAAGCATTTCAGCGCTGTAAATCGTCAGTCAATCATGGTGCGTATGATATGATGCGAAGTACTCGCATGTTAGAAGACAATGTAAAATTGCTCTCCAATCCAAGACCTTGGATATCGTCTAAACCTCCGCAGCACATTCAACATATTGTGAAATGGTTAGAAGCCATCGGAAGATGAAGAAAAAATCACCGATGAAGTGTGTTAAAAAAAGCTAATCAAATCCGCTGAGCAATGGGGCTTTGATCTAATTACCACGGAATTGGTAGCCAGCAACCACCGCGACAACCAAATCCCAACAAATACTCCCACGGAATTCTGGAGAACGATCCTTAATAACTCCGTAACTGGATTCTATAACCTCTTCTTATGAAAATACACCTGCTTATGCATTGACATATCTACATCCTTTCCACATGCTACTCATAACAATCGATGAGTTAAAGGAAAAGACAGCTTCATTTTATAGTTTTAACACTTAGAAGCATTAGAAGAAGAGTTAGACTTGGTACAAAATTTGCAAGGACAAGAAACTGAGTAGTGAAGAACTAAAAATCTTTTTATCTCCCAAGTCTTAAGGGAGACTGAACCTTTCTTTCCGTAAATGAAAAAGGCTTTGATGATACTACTCGCCCAGTCATGCACCACCAGTAACGTAGAACACTCTTTCAGTACTCTGCGAAGGATCAAGACTTGACTGCGAAGTACTATGTAAGATGACAGGTTAAACGGACTGGCTATGATGAGTGTACACAGAAAATTTGTTTTTTGACAATTGATTATTTTATTCAAACAGAAGTTGATAAATTTGCGTTGAACCCAAGGAAATTACTTTTTTAATAATATAAATTTTGCAACTGCTCTATATTGTAAATTTTCCAGCATTGCATATTGTATTTGATATTCTATTGTTTTAAAAAAATTAATTTTTTTAGATATTAATCATTTAATTATCCATACAACTGTTTCTAGTTTTATGTCTTCTTTCTTATATATCAGGCTTGGGTTCAAATACATTTTTTCAAGTACAAGTACAAATACAAGTACTCTAGAATTGTTCAAGTACAAGTACAAGTAAAGTACTCTAGAATTTATTCAAGTACAAGTACAAGTACAAGTACATGGCATCAAGTACAAGTACAAGTACAAGTACTTTATGAAAAATTGCATATATATATATATATAATATATATATATATATATATATATATATATAATGATATATATATATATTATATTATATATATGATATATATATATAGTATATATATATATATTCTTCATCTATCATCATCATTCATCATCACATTCATCATCTATCATCATCACCCATCTTCTCTCCCAGACTGGAATTAGGTGCGTAACAGACCGAAACAGAAAATAGTTAGAGATATGCAATAAGCTAGAAAGAGAACAAACAGCCTTACCGCCCCTTTTATATCTATTAGTGGAACTCGGCGCAGTCAGAAATCCACCTAGAACTTCCACGGACCGCATTGACCGCTCAGATGACATCTTCGTCAATTGGGTTCATTCCTTGCCTACTGTGCGGCTACAACATTCTTCGTCCAACATCCCTGCCATTCCAACTCCTGTTATGCACCTTTCTTCTCGCCTCTGCCAAACTTCACATTTCTCTCCTCCAGGCATTCCTTTCTAACTCAATCACTATCTATCTCCATCGTGTCGTTCCCACACACTCCCAGTTAACATCCGTTTTACCGACCAATTATCATCCATCCTTTCCACATAACAAAGCCATCTCAACGTACTTTCATTTATTCTCTCATTTGCCCAATTCTCCACACCAAACAACACTCTAATACGTTCATTCCCCATTTTATTCATTTCTTTTCACACCTAACACGCTTACTAGATTGATCCATCTGAACATATATTGTACTTTAGAATCTTATACCTCTCATTCAGACCATAGTCCCACTTCTATACATTAACACGGGTAGACAACATACCCCATGGTAAGACCCAGCGCACTCAAGACTTAGTCCCTATACTTTCACCAACGATTAATTGCACCAGCCACCTATATATATATACAACTTTCCTATACTACCTCTGCATCATCCGCTCCCTTTTGATTCAACCTATATCCTAAATATTTAAATTCAAGAACTTTTTCCAGCTGTTCACTATTTAACATAACTTCACACAGAGGACTGCCCTCACCCACAACCATAACCTTACTCTTATCTACGTTTACTTTCAAACCCTCTTTACACACTGCCTTGTAATGTCGTCTACCAGCTCTTTAAATTGCCTCCTATTTTTATTAGCTCTTTAAACTGGATCCTCACATAGAGAACCCTGCCACTCTCTGTCCATTCTCCATCTTCTAACACCATTTCCTTGTCACCCCTCCTCTAATTCTTTATACCACATCATATACAATTAGGATCGCTAAGGAGACCATAGTCCACATCATTGTCTCACTCCGCTATAATATCTAAGACCAATCACTTTCGACGCACTTTTATTCTATTACAACGCTTTCACTTATCCGTCCTACATTTACTTTTGATTAATTCAGGAAGTTCACCAACCAACACCATATCGACTAACACCTGCACATAAGCTTCCCTATTAATCCTATCGTATACGCCTGTTGTAAATCCATATAACCTAAACAATTTTTTTTTCTCCTCCCTCATTATCTCCATCTTTTTTCAATGTACCAGATTTTATCCCACATATCCTCTCATCCACTTCTAAATGCACCTTGTTCTTCCCTAAATCAGTACTTCAGTCATTCGACGCACTCTTTCGACGCAAAATACCAGCATATTTCTTCCTACAACACTCAAAAAAATGAATTACCCATATACTTACAGTTACCTATCCAACTCCCCCCTACCCTTATATAATGGTACTAAATTGCTCTCCTCAAATCCCTCGGAACTATACCCTCCATAAAAACGCTTTGTTATAACGACTTCCAAATCATATCAATCACCATCTCGCTATATATATATAAATATATATAATATATATATTATATATATATAATCTATATATATATATAGTATAGATATATATGATATAAGTATATATATTATATTAATATATATATATATATGATAGTATATAATTATATATATATAATATAGAATATATAATAATATATATATAGATAATATAATAATATATATATATATACTATATATATAATATATATAATATATAGTATATATATAGTATATAATATATATTAATAGTATATATAATAATATATTATATATAGTAATATATATAATAATATATAGTTAATATATCATTGGGCGTAGCTAGATGTTTTCACATGTGTAGGCAAGATATATATATTATTATATAATAGATTATATATATATATATATATATATATATATATATAAGTAATATATATAATATAATATATATATATATATAATATATAGATATATATAGTTATATATATATATTATAATATAAATATAATATATTGTATATATATAATATAATATATTAGAATATATATATAATAATATAATATATATATATATTATATATATAAATATATATTAAATATATAATTGAGATATATATATATATATATTATATATTATATTCACTATATATATATATAATATATATCATATATTATATATATATATAAATATATATTACAGTATATATATATTAAGAATATTATATAAAGAATATTATATCATTAGATTACTATAGTATAATATAATTATATATTAGGTAATATATAAATATATATATTATATATATATATATATATATATATATATTCTTGTTTACCAAGAAAATTTAACACAAGCTATAGCCTTCTCATAATTCTGGCGATTTTCGTCAACTTCTTCTTTATGTTTTTTAATAAGCGTTTATGAGATTCACCTAAAGCCAATCAATATTGTGATTTCTAAATTTGTGACTGATTTCACTACTAATGAACGACAAAATAGGTATTATAACTCACAAATAATAAATAATTAATAATTACAATTGCAAGCGAAAACGGTTCCAAAGAAAATTAAAAAAAAAAAACGGTATTTATGGCAACATCGGAAGTACGACGAGCGAGTAGCGGCTTGCCGCCCCTTTAATACATAGAAAGTATAGGATATATTTAATTTCAGCTACGCCTGGGCGTAGGAAAGTTAAGCAGTGGATGGAGAGGAAAGCATAAATACCTAATTTTTGGTTTATATTTCTTAAGATTTTCTGTAGATTATTTTCTTTTGGTTTTATCTATATACATTTTTTATATTTTTTTATTTGTTTTCCTTTAATTATTAATTTGTTCCTTAAAGAATAAGATATGCAAGTGCCGTACCCAGCCTATCCTTAACGTCGCATGATGAATAGTATATATAAATTATATATATATATATATATAATAATGAATATATATACAGTATATTTGATATGATAATATATAATATATATAGTATATAATAACTTATTATTAATATTATAATATTTAATATGTTTTGATAGTCGTTCTTGAATCGTATATTTTGTTTGAGTTTAGAGCGTATGGAGTAGGAGAGAGAATTTTGTCTAGGTATAAAGCCAGAATGACTTCTGTGTAAAACGAAAGATGTTTGATGAAAGTTAAACGTTAGATAGAGTAGTTATGTTTTGGTCTAGTGAAACGTTGTTTTATAAAAAAAAATTTAACTCTAAAATTACGCTTTTTTCTTTAAATTCACATTACAAATTTAGTGAACAGGTACAGTCCTTCGATAGGAAGTTGTGCAGAGGTAAGCTGTCGGACCAAGTGACTGTAGTTCAAATATTTAGCGTATAATATTTGCATTGAGGACTAAAGGTGAAAGGATTTATGCGCGAGTGTAGAAGCTAGAAAGTATGAATTGCATAGATAGTGGGCTGGAATGCAATTAAATCCTTGTGGATTAAGAGAGACTATAAGTACGTCGTTATTAGAGATCCAATGAGAACCACGTTGTGGAAGGAGTTACAGTGTTAATATGATAGTAGTGATAAATTGGTTAACCAAATAAACACAGACACTACTGATCAAACACTTGCTGCATTGGACAACATACTACTAGATGGCACAAACACTCTGGAAAACCATGATGAGGACATGGTTGTTGTTATAAACCTGTGCCAAAACTACTTTGAAGTTAATAAAACAGAAATTCTTTTATGACGGAAAGGAGATAGAATTAATTGTCGATGTATCTTTAAACTATGCGCGCGTTTTTGTACCTGAAAATAGTGTGCAGAAACGTAAATCCAGCCGACCTACCAACAATTAAAAGACATTTTGAGTGAATAAAAAACCCTCCAAGCATAAAAAATTGAATTTGTGTTCCAAGGCAATGCCATAAGAAAAAAAACAAGTTATCCCCGCACCTGGCTTCAGCATGTCAAAAAATAAACAAGAACCCAGTATAGTTCCTATTACGGTTGTTATTAAAAAATAACGAAAAGTTGAAGCCGTTCCATGGTTGACATACTTAATTACCTAATGCAAGAGGATACAAATACCTACTTACCTTGATTGACCGCTACAGGTAATACTTGTTTTGCTGGCCTCTCAAAGAAAACGGAAAAATATTGAAATTTGCCTCATTCACGAGCTATTTCCGTTCCTGGATCCCGCAGGTAAATTATTTTCGGATTTAGTGCAATTCACTATCGGCAATGTTGAAAAGTCCAGGCCGTAAGATGGGAAGGCACCGGACTACGTGTAAGCTCAAACCCAAGATGTAATGGCCTCCTGGAGGTAAATCATAGGAATATGCTGGCTTGTCTGAGATGTATGTTGCGGAACATGAATTAAGCCCCTCCGACTGGCCGAGGCCCTAACCTATGTGTTGTTCACTCTGAGGGACTCGCGCCGATAACAGAACGTCTTAGTTCCCGCGCAAACTTGTGTTATACCCAAATATAGCAATACCTAGTGGATTAGTTAGATCCTGCTTCGGAAAACGGCCCCAATAGAAAATATAAAATGGCATTATGTTAAAAAGCTAGCCCGCCCTTTGGCCGAGCCGCCTTGGCTCCACACAAACCAATTATAAAGAATCGTCACGTCTTTGTGGCCTAAAGGCTTACATTGAAGGCAAAATGTGTCGTGGTGCTTGCAACCACAGTTTATACCGGCAAACTAGTCCCCCTAATGTCGGCCCGTTTAAATATTAAAAAGTTAATAAACAGAACCGTACTTATCGAAAAAATGGAAAAACCCACATTTAGAATAAAGAACGTTTCGGCATATTATTATTAACTTAAGTAAGATTTAGGAAAGAGGAAAAAATAACCCACTTAAAAAAAAAAAAAAAAAATGAAATAAATAAAATAAAATACTAATCCGTTTTCTTTCAGATGGTAAAAACGCCTAAAAGTAAAGGTGTTAACAATAAAAATGATTAAAAAAAGAGTTTGCTCCATAGGAGTGCTATATTTTTAGGGTGAAAATATGTTTTACCCTCAACTAGTTAGGGCCATGTCTTTCCTCTATTCCTAAAAAACTTTTGGTTAAAAATTTCAAAAGGGGGTTACAGCAACTTTTTTAGATAACCATATTTTGTTTACCGGACCGTACAATTGTATAAAAATTTTAAAAGGAATATGTAAGGTGCTACCCAGATTCTGGTGGGCACAACTGTAAGAAAGCTTGTACAAAAAAGTTCCTGTTGCAAATAACTTTTCTTTCTTTATTTTGGAATAGTATCAAAGGTCTCCGAGTGCCTCGTTACCGAATTGCCATGGGGGCCAAATGGGGGGGGATTGGGGGTCCAGTTAGATAAATAAGGCGGAGGAAAGCAAGCAGCTTGCTCTCTCTCGGATAATTAACTTTGAAAGGTTATCAGAAGGAACCCATTTTAAATTAAAATAATTGGATATCTGTAAGAAATAAATATTTCTTTTTGTATAATAGCTCCAATGCCTAATTTCCATTTCTTTTCGAGTAACGTAATTTTGAAGAATATTAAATAAAGAAGTTACTAAAGAAGCGTTTTCGCTTTCCAAAACTATCTTCTTTATATCTGGCTATAGCAAGTTGATCTTTAAATAGGACCAAATAAATAGTATAAAGAAATCATTCTTGTACAGTAATAAATATATAATATATATATAATATATAATATATATATATAATATATATAATATATTATATATATATATATATATATATATATGTAGATATATCCAATATGAAAAATAGCAAAATAGATATATATTTTTATAAGATGCAGATAACATATGTAATATCATCCAAATAATAATTATATATATATATTATATATAAATTGCACCAATATCTTCTTAAATGCTTATTTGCCAAACAAAATAACCTTTGACTATAACATTAAAGGTTCTATTCAATCCCAACATTTTACACTTTCACATATTCAACGATAAAAAAATTTTAAAATTATCAAATTTGTTACTTCGAAGAATTTTTTGGATTGAAACATATCAAAATGGGAAAATTCTTCTACAAAACTATCATATTTATTATGCTTAGATGTAGTTGTTTCCCATTTGTAACATGAAAGAACTTACTAATTTAAATTAACTAATATATTAACTAAAATTTAATTTATTATTATTATATTATTATTAATATTATTATTGATATTATTAATTATTTTTATTATTATTATATATTATTATTTGCTATTTATATTATTATTATATTATATTATTAGTATTATTATAATTATTATTAACTATATTATTATATTATTATTAATTATTATTATTATTTATTATATATATATATATTATATATTATATTATTATATATTATTTATATATATTATATATACATATTATTATTATTATATTATATTATTAATTATTATTATATATATATATTATAATAGCATTATTATTATTAAATTAATATTCAATAATTATTTATCATTATGATTATTATCAAGATTTTTTATTCATTAATTATTATTATTTAATATTTATAATATTATTATAATTATATTATTATTATTATTATTATATATTATATTAAATTATTTATTATTATATATTATTATAATTTTATACTATATAAATTATTAAGATTATTTGATCATTATTATTATTATATTATTATATATTATTATATTATATTATTATTATTAATTATTATTATTATTATTATTAATTAAGATTTATAATATTTCTCTCTCTTGACTTGAAGTATTAAGATTTATTAGTAGGAATTATTTCATAATAAAAAAAATATATCATTTACTAAAATTTTCTTTTCAAGTACTTCCCAAGATTTAGTCTGCTTGTAGTACAATCAGTGGTACTTGCATCTAGAAGTTATTTCATTTCTAACAAATTTATTATTATATTATATTATAATTATTAATTATATTATTATTAATTATTATTATTATTAATATATTATATTATATTATTATTATTATTATTATATTATTATTATTAATTATTAATTTTATTATGAATATTATAATATGTATTAATATTATATTATTATATTATTATATTATTATATTATTATATTTTATATTAATTAATTATAAATTATTATTATATTAAATTATTAATTATTTATATTATATAATTATATTATTATATATTATATTATAATATTATTATTATATTATATTATATATATCATAATAATATTAATATATAGAAAATTTTTTTTTAACCATTATAAAATGAAAAAATCCCATCCAGTTTTCTTTTACTAGCCATTTTTATTTCTTTTTCATATTCTTTCTTCACATTTCTTAACATTATGATTATTATATAATTATATTATATTATTATATTAATTATTATTATTAATTATTATATTATAGTATTATTATTATTATATTATATATTATTATTATTAGTATTATTTATTATTACTTATTTATTATTATTATTATTATTATATTATTAATTATTATTATTATTATATATATTATTATTATTATTATTTATATATCATATTATATTATTATTTATTATATATTATTATTAATTATATTTAATTATATTATTATTATATTATTATATATTATATTATTATTATTAATATATATTATATTAATATATTATATTTTATTATTATTATTATTATTTCTAATTAGTATAAGTATAGTAGTATTAGTTTTAGTAAAAAAAAAGGTATAGTAGTAGAAGTAGTAGTAGTAGTAGTAGTAGTAAGGAAAATAGTAGTTTTATATTTTTGATATTTTTATAATTAAGCTAATATATTTAGGTCCCTAAAGTTTTGATACAATAAAAATTAGCATAAAGAAGAATTTCAAACAACCTATGTTGTACATCTCAAACATCGGGCCGAAAGTTTGGTGAACCGGCTAGTAAACTTAACCTGAAACGACGGCTCCATTCACCCCAAACCAAAATACACAAACCTCCAAAAAAAAAAAAAAAATAAAAATTAAATAAATAAAAAGAAACCTACTAAAGCATATTAGGGAATGACAATAGTACTACTATTGACGTTTTGACGGGCGAAAAATGGAAGCTCCGGTGGTTCTTCCCAAAAAACTTCCACGCTTCATAATAATCAACCACTTCCAAAGCAAATCACCCATCATTTCTCAGAATGACTATTCAAACAGGCCGCCATGCAAAAATACCTGGAAGAGGGCCAAGTTTCTTCACTGTGGCTAGAGGACGGAAAAGAAAACATTGAAACTAAAAACCGCTGCACAACTATACAGTTAAAAACATACAAGCGCGAGGAAGTTAATCCATTTAACGATGGAGAATTTCAGATGGCCCTTAACTCAAGCCAAGAACTCCTTCGCATGGGCGAATTCAAATTCATTGATACTCTCATGATCACCATATTACGCACTCGAAACCAATTAATGCAATTCAAATGGAAGACCAAAAACACTCTCGCCAGTTACATTTCCTTTCAAAGGGGCTATCAAACGGAATTTTATTGAAAAAACTGGAGAAATGACTTCCACTCTCCAAACTTCCCAGACAAATTATTAATTTGCGATAGCAAAACCTCATTTTCTTTTACCAACAATACCAAGCCATGATAAACTG
The DNA here is from genome assembly GCA_015478945.1 of Trachelipus rathkii. NCBI lineage: Eukaryota > Metazoa > Arthropoda > Malacostraca > Isopoda > Trachelipodidae > Trachelipus > Trachelipus rathkii. The sequence goes on along the minus strand of JABUQX010065690.1, from coordinate 18,600 downwards.
CAAAAAAGACAAATGCAAAAACAAGTACGATACGACCTTGGCCTCTTCTCCCAAGCAAACTACAAAAAAGTTCCTTCAAAAAGTCTCAACAGCGACTCTACAAATTACCTTACCTCAAATTACTATGCCCGCATCCCACCTCAAATGAATTCAAATAATTGACTAAAATTGAAAAATTCGAAGAACGAAACCTTCTACCCAAAACCCATGAAGGAGGCCAAAACTTTCTTCAAAAATCTTCAACCTTTGCTAAGCCAAAACCAAACAATCATTTCCCTTCGCATTTACCCAACCTCAAACCCGACATTTCAACCTCCCAATATGCTACCCATTTTTAAACATTTTCAGGTCACTTCAAGAGCCAGTGTCCGTTTTATCCATAAATGTCAATAAAATGTATCCAATACCATTCGAGGAATCTTAAAAAACCCCTTCAAAAAAATTTCTAGATTCACCCAAAAATCCAATTTTTCAGTCAAGATGGCTCCATTCCACTCCTCAAATCGAGAAATCAAAAAAAAGACTTTGAGATCAGCGGGCAAATAGGTGGGCATTATAAAGTGGCGGTGCGACTTTCAAATCCAAACCCCCCCAAGGAAAACGATTTCCTCATTAAAGCCCAAAACAATCATTCAAAAAATTGCTCACCAAATCTACATCCACGCCCCAGAAAAAATTTAAATAATCAAACAAAATCAATTTCCCAAAATACCCACTTAAACCCCTCTTTAAACATTCAAGAGGATGACTAAACAATTATAACATAAAATGAAAAAAATTCAAGATTCCCCGTCATGGGAAAGAACACTTCTCAGAGCAAGCAAATTTCCCTAGACCTCTCACCTAATGATCAACCAAACCAGGCGATCCCTTCAAGAACCACAACCCCAAGAATGGTATGAAATGCTTCAACAAAATTTAGCTCTGAGTTTGGGGCCCCCCGCTCCGCTAGACTTTCCCCATGCCAGATAGTGGCATTGTTAAATTTAAGATTTTTATAATAGTAATAATAAAGTAGTAGTGATAATAATAATAATAATAATAATATAATAATAAATAAATAATAATATAATAAATATAATAAAATAATAATAATAAATTAATAATTAATTAAATAAATAATAATAATAATAATTAATAAATAATAATAATAATAATAATATATTGGTTGTTGATTTTAATTTAAAAATTTGAAATACTTTTAAGAATAACTAACGGCAATTTTACAGTTTAAAATATTAAAAAAATTCAACTCAACTTCATAAAAAAGTGCTACGTAAACCCTACTCCATCGCCGTCGATCATCGTAAACTCTTTCCTCCCCCACCTCCTCCACTCCCAACTTTCCTTAATATTTCCGCAAATTACAACCAAAAATATTGCATGAATATTTCCTTGCCACACTTTCCCACCATCGCCACTCCCACTCTCAATCCCTTCTCACTACCCAAGTTCGCATATTTAACTAAACACACCAACACAACTCTCTCTCAGGCATTCTAAGCAAATATATTATCAACGCCTCAGCCTGATTGCTTGCAAACCTTAAGCTAATCACATAAGAACTCAAGGAATCGAATATTTCTTCCTTCACGTTTAACACAAATCTCTCCCGCCTTAACCCACAATCTCCGCAAAAAACATCTCAAACCTAAGCAATTCAGCGATCCAACGTAATTCCCTGAAAGCTCTATAATTTTCAAACAAGGGCAATTAAGTGCAACAACCAAATCATTTTTCTCTTAGACCAACGAATTCAATGGCTCTTATGTAAACTCTTCAGGTGTTTTCAAACATTCCGAAATGTACTCAAACAACCAAATAAACCAAATACACCAATGGTTTATAATTTCAAAATCGATTAATTTTGCTCCATCTTTCCTTAGCCAGGTGACTAACGATTTAAAATAACGGCATTTGGAACATCTCACATTTCCCAGGAACATTTATGGTAGTCAAGCCTCTTCCACCTATTTCTTTCAAAAATGAAGATGGATATATAACTTTCCGAAACCCACTCACTCACAAAAACCAAGCCTTCCTTAAAACCCTTCCATTTCCTTTATATTATTCTCCATCGTCAGACCTAAACCCACCCCATCCCAACGTCTATATACTCAGATGAAGCATTTATTTCCCTCTCTCAAAAAAACCTCTATTAGGATCCGTATAGGCATTACAATTCTCGTATACCAAATTCATGCTACGGAAATTCCATCCCACCACTCCAAAACCAACCACTTTCTTCTTAAATGCCCTTCTTTTTCAGCTCACACAAACCCCATCAGAAAAAATCTAGTTTCTGGTCAACCAAATAACATTCATTATCAAATAATTATCTTTAGGCTGGAGTATTATTAGTGGGCAAAAAGACAAAATACTGATAGGAAACATCTTTAAATTGAGCCAATCCCCCAAAAAACATTACAAAAGAAATTTTACCCCCCATTCCCCACTGCAAAACCCCCATTATGGTTTGAATTATCAATGAAAACCCACCCCCATACAGACCTGCTACCCTTTCTATCCAAAGGGGCCTATCCAAAAGCAAAACAACTCGTATTTGGCCTATTAAAAATTATCACCTCATTCTATTAAAAGGGACCAACCTAAAAAAAAAATACTCTTTTACCACACCCAACTATTGATCATTACTACAACCGCTAACTCTATATGGAAAAACTCGTGTGCGTTCGAGATGGACGAAAATCCCTATTTTCCTCTACATAAATTTCTCCGCTTTCAAAACTGAAACCGGACTCCCCAAAATATATCGCCCACACTTATCGACTCTTACACAAAATATCTCAACCACACATATATGAATGGACCACAAAGTCTCTTCAAAAAAAGGTTATATTAAAACCCAATTTTCTTCCACATAGCTCTTCCTATGGGGGCTTGGTGAATCCCAAAAGAATTCCCCTTTCTCATCCAGAATCATTGCCGATTAACAGACAACATTCAATCTCACACAATTTTAACCCCGACCCTCTTCCCATGTATAAACCAAATCTTCCTGCAAGGCACATAGGCCAAAGCTCTCCCTTACCACTTTGACCTTCCTCGATGCAATATCATGGCCTAGAAAGTTAAGAGGACTCCCAAAACCATTAACCTTGCTTTCGCACCAAAAAGGGACATACTCTTACGTCCACTAAGACTTAAATTTTGGCACGCAAATGCACCTTTCCTGACTTTGCACCGCACCAATGGAGTAAGCTAGTTCCTCCAGCTAATAGCCCACAAGTTTTGCAGATATTCTCGATGATTTGTTTAATCCACAGAGCCAACGCCTTATCCTTTCCCATTTTGTAAAAAAATATCACTAAATCTTTGGACTCGCTTAGAAAAAATAACCTTCCATTAAATTCTCGGGAAATTGCAATTTTCTCCAAGAAACAAAGTGTATGCTTTTCCTTCGGTTTTGCATTTCAAAAAATAACGGCATAAAGGCCCTGATCTTGCCAAAAAAACTGAATAAAACCAGCTTATATCATTCGCACACCCTCCCACGAAATACTGCGGAACCACGTTTTCAACTCATGGGTTTTTCCTAAAATTATGTCAAACCATTTAGTAAAAATTTGGGCAATAATCGCCAAATCAAAAACCATCCATAATTAACCAAAACGGCACAAATTTATCTGGAAAGGCCCAGAAACAGCAAACCCACGGCATTTGGACACCCTTGAAAAACTTTTACTTTTTCATCTACAAATAGCTTTTCCAGGACTACAGTAAAAACACTTTTTCCTCAACAACGGATGGCCTCTCAAAAAGGCCTTTGAAAAGCAGTTCTCTATTAACACGATAAAAAATGGCAAAAACACAATATTTTCCTTTTGTCAGTTTCGCTCTCTTCGAAAAGGCAAGAAACTAAATACAGCCCCATACTAGAACCAGAAAGCTTTGCAATAAATTGCCCTCTCTAAATTAATAAACAAATCCGGATACTCCCTTACAATCATAAACCGAACAAAAAACCAACCCTTGCATAGCTCTTTTACACACAAAAACAACTCACAAGGTCGGCTAGTAACGCTGAAAAATTATTTATCCAAAGTTTTTAACCCCCCAATTACAAATAAGCTGGGAATCAAACACGTGTAAACCGTATCATCTACAGCAACCACCCCCACTCACCCACCTCACAAACAAACACCACACTTCCCCCACTCCATAACCAACAAATTACTTATCCAATTTACTTCAACCTCACCAAAACCCAACCAAAAAATTTCTTTTTCTTATCATACCTAAAAAACTTTTCAATTTACAGAAACAGACAAAACTCCCCTCGAATTAGACCCCCTTTATAAACCTATTCAAACTCCCGCAATCTTCCCACCAGGCGTTAAACACCTCACCCATCACTCCATATGTAATTCAAAATTCAAATATATACTATAAAAAACTCCCATGGTTCGGGCTCTACTCGAACGTTCAACTATTAATAAAAACTCGATAATCGAACATTACCACTCCCACTCTAACTAGGCCAACTGTGCTTTGGAAGAAACTTCAAAACAGATTTAGGAAGAACGTCAACCCAACTTCCCAAAATTACCCACTTCTCATTAAGCAATTCTCTGCCAACAGTGATTTCAATGCAATAAAGTTAAAGAAACTGTCTCCAAAACTCGCCCCGCATCAAAGAATAAACCCCTCTTAATACTGAACCTTTCTCTAAGAGTACCCACTGTGATATTTCTAAGGCCAATCTCCCACATCTGCCCACATCTCTCAATGCGAAAACATTCTCATTGTCAAAGATCAACTCACCATACATCCAATTTAGTATCCACTTCAAACACACTGTAAAACATCACCCAGCCCTCCTGCGGAACCCATTCATTTTACAAAGGCCCACAGCACACCCAGAAGTCTAATATTCTGAGCCAAGCCCAAAGGAATTTAGATGAGAATTCTTAAGAATCCAAAATTTCTGCTCCCAGAGAAAATAAAAGCCTTCAATATTTGTTGGTTAGAGACCCCCAATCAAAACACCCTCAGTAAAGAGGGCCCTAAAAAGTTGCAAAGTATCAGGAGTATTTGTTAACACAAAAATCATAATGACTGGATTAAATTAACCATTCGCAAACAAATTCCTTTTCAACAGCACTTTCAATTTCCTTGATCAGCACCCAACAACCTACTTCTTTCTCATCATTTATATTAAAAGTTATATTCATGGCAACTTCCCCAATTATAAATGTACCCTTTTCAAACCACCGCCAACCACCAACCCATTCAACAAATCAATATTCACCATTGGCGAACTAGCGGAAAGAAGCAAAACTTCGATTCAGAAGACATCGCTGAACAATCATTATTTAGAGTCAAACCAAAAAAAACAGTCAAGCACGTCCAACCAAAGCTACTAAAAGACATACACATCGAAATTATTTTTTAACATCCTACACCAAAAAAAATCATCAATCTCCTAAAATTGTTTCCAAAATGTCAGGCCTATTTACAGTCAAACGCCCTCTACCTTTCAAAACAAGTTTCTTCTCCAATGCCTTAAAACACCCTGAAAAGAAATTTATAGTACAACCACAACAATGTCCAAATTTGCTCTGCATTACCTTCCAAAGCATCACCCTCTCAATCAAACAAAACCCCAAATCAGGAGCATGACATTTCTAGGGCCACATCTTCACTTTCACCCAATACCATTTTCATAAATACCAACACCAAGAGAAAGCCATCCTACATATCCCCACCAACCCCCACCCCCTCAAACACCACCAATTCTTCACCCACATTTTTCATCTCCTCAACTATATTCTTCTTCTCAAATCATGTCCCCTACTCATCCACACAACCCATATTCCAGAACACTACCTAGAAAAACTGTTTTTCCCACATCTCAAACCAAAATCAAATACACTCCCACTTCGATACCCAACCTTTCTCCACCTAACCTATTTCCCATTTCTCCACCACGTCTCTATACTTCATCCACCAAAGAAAACGACTAACACCTTTAAACTTATCCCACACCCTTCCCAATATATCTTCCCACAAAGCCTACCCAACCAGATAAAGATACATCACCTCCAACACCAACTGATAATAGACGACTTGATTCCATACTATCCCAACCCACCTCATTATAATAACCCCCCGCAACATCTTCTCAATGGAAAAATTTTGAAAGTCCAGATTAAAAACAAAAACTTCAACCCGCAACAACCAAAACTCAACAACCAAAACAAACTTATAAACGCGTACTTTTCTCTGTAGCCACACCTCCCCCTTCTTCAAGTAACAGTTACACGAGGAAACAAAACATGGTTCCTACCTCCTGCTCCACCCCCACCTCCATCTTTTTACTCTCCACCTTCTCTACAGTCAAAAATAAATTTCTCTTCCGTTTCATACAAACAAATAATTTCTCAGCACTGGAACATTCATATCAAAATGAAAAACAAAACACAAAGTAGCACTATAAATAATGACCATTCATGTAAACATCCAAAATGAAATTCTAAACATCAACCTATCCCCATTAGTTGAACAAACTACAATCAAACAAATGTCACTTGAATAAAACGATTAGATACATTGAATAAAACTTTCCAAAAGCAACCTTCTTGGCACCCCAACAAGTGCCAAGGATCCATTTCAAGAATATCTTTATTCATCACTATCACTATCGCTATCAATAAACATTGATCTACTCCCCATGTTCATCGTCGCACTTTAAAAAAAACTCCTCACAATCGCCAACTCCAACTGTTACTTCAAATTCAAGATCGGTTCCAGGATTGCTTCCCTAAAACGTATAAGATGTTAACACAGAAAAAACACTTTTTCCAAAAAAATGAAACTTTCTTTAAATATTAATATAAACATTTGTTTTCACTTACCGTTCGTACGGGAATTTTCTTACTTGCTTTTTCCATTTAATTACTTTTTGCCATCTTGCAACCTTGACTTCAAAATATATTATATAATATATTATATATATATAATAATATATAATATATATATATAAATAATATTATAAATTATAATATATTATATTCACCAAGTGGGTTTTCTAATAAATTTCGCCCTATTGCCAAATACAAAATTTCAAATTATCTGTTTTAAAAACGTACTTTCGGCCCCTTCCCGTCCTGTGATATATATATATATATATATATATATATATATATATATATATATAATATATAATATATATATAATATATATATATATAAAGTATATAATATATAATATATATATATAATATATAAAAGGTGGGCCATAAAGCGGCAAATGGAAAAGCGCAAAAGCCCAAGCACCAATTTTGCCTTTAGGTAAAAGTTGTGCGCTTTTTGCGGTTGCGCCGAAATTCCTAAAAATGTTGCGCTTTTGGCATTTTGCGCCAGCAAACTTTTAAAAGCGCAAAATGCCTCTATCAAAAAAAATTTGCGCATATATATTTATATATATTAATAATATTTAAATATATAAATATATATATAATTCTATATATTTAATTTAATAAAATAAATATATAATTATTAATATTATATTATATAATTATATATAATTATACATATAATATACATATATATATATATATATATAAATATATATATAAATATATATAGGTATAATCAGAGCAATTTTTTCGCAAGAAATTTTAGTAGTAATAGTAATAAGGCCTTAAATATATATTCCATAAATTTGTTTTGTTAAAATGTGTGAATGTGTTTTACGCATGTCTTCATAATTTGTGTGTAAGAAAATGATTAAATCGATGTGTACTTTATCTGGATCATCTTCGAATGCTGGTATTTGAACTCAGAATATGTATATTTATGTGTAATTTTGTTAAATTTATGAAATTTTAATAGCTTATTAAAGAAAGATAAGAAAAATTTTATTTAATTTTGGAAAAAAAAGGTGTGGTGGAAAAGAATGTTGTTAGTTGTGGATTCAAAAGTAGATTCACTTTTTGTGTATGTTAAAATGAGGAAATTTTTGCATATGATTCTATGAGTTGCGTTTGGTGGGGTCGAAAGACCTGTAGATTGGGGCGCCATTCCAATGATGTTTTAGTATGATTGAGATTGGAATTCATGTGTAAGAAGCGGAGTTTGAAAAGTCATAAAGGAAAAGATTCATTGTTTTTGTTGAAGATGTTCTTTTTGAAGTCATTTTGTTTCGCCCCTATGATAATGTGAGGGTGCATTGATAGCATGGATTTTGTATAATAGGCATTGTGAGATGTTATTTTGTTATATGAGTGGGTGGTTGAAGATTCTTTTTAGAGGGGACCGCGGTGTTAAGAGGAGGTTAGTTCTTAAATGTTGAGGGTTAATTTAGATTTGGATGGATGTGGGTATATGGAATGGGTAAAATAGGTGAAAAAGTGTTGTGTGGGTCTCGTGGTAAGGTGTAAGAAATTTATTTTTTGCTTTTTAAGTGGGATCATTTTTGATTGTGTAGTTAGGATAAGAGAGTTTCTGAAAGGATTGGAAAAATTGTATTTGATTCATTTGTAGAAGAGAAGGGGAACAATGCGTAAAGCTCTAAGAGAGAGCGGTAAAAGAACAACCAATTTAATGTGTTGAAGAGTTGGTGGGATACCAATGTATGTAAAAGGGTTAAAGTAGGTTGCTTAAACGCTAAAGGAGTATGTAGGGACGTTATGCCAAGAGAGAGGTTTATCTAGAAAGTTAGGTTGTGGTTATGAGAGAGTTCCATTGTGAAATTTATATAGGGGATGGAGTTATGTGTTCAAAGTATGAGAGTTGGGTTGGTGGTTAAGGGAGTGGAAATAAAAATATCATCCACATACGAAGCCATGTGGTGTTGGAAAAAGAAGAGGTGGTAAGTATGAAAAAAAGTTTCAATAAATTCCAAATATTTGCTAAAGTAATGGAGAGAGGGAGATTCCATGCATCCTTAATTTTGCTTGTAGAAAGTGTTTAAAATGGAAAAAAAATTGTGTTTTTCAAGGGTGAGTAAAATAGTTGTTAGGGGAAAGGAAAGGTAATTAGGGGTGAATGTTTCGTTAAAGGAAAATCTTTTCTTAGTAAGATGCGTGAAAGGGACAGTTACTGACGTGAAAAGGGAGTAACGTCAAAGCTTGAGAGAAAGAATGTGGAATTTGGGCAAAGATATTAATGAGTTTTTTTGAATAAGTCGTTCAGAGTTTTTAGGTTTGGGAGGGTGAGAATGATGTCTAGTAAAAGGTTTTGCAGTTGTTGGGACAACCATGAGGAAGAGTTTATAGTAACAGAATTAGTTGTTGAGATGATAGCCTGACGGGATGTTATTTTTATGTGGTTTAGTACTCCGTAGAATTGAGATATGTTGGCCATGTAAGCTCGAAGTTGTTTATAGAGTTGTGGATGATTTTTAAGTATGGTGTTGAGTGTGGAGTTAAAAGTGGTTTGGAATGTGGTGTGAAGATTTTTGTAAGTTTTTCGTAGGTATGGGTGTTGAGTAATGTGTTGCATTTGGTGAGATAGTCTTGTTTGTTTATAATTACAATATTGTTACCTTTGTCTGCCATGGAAATCACTATGTCTTTGTATGATTACAATTTACTAGAAGATTCTTTAACGAAAACCACTAATCCTAGATTACCCTTCCCTTTCCTCAAACAACTAAATTTTACTCACCCTTGAACACAATTTTTCCATTTTTAACAACACTCTACCAAAAGCAAAAATTCAGGGGACTAAGCATGGTGATCTTCCTCTCTCCCCCATACTTAGCAACATATTCATGAAACTTATTGAACACTTTTTCATACTTAACCACCCTCTTCTATCCAACACCACATGCTTCGCTATGTGGATGATATTTTTATCTCCACCTTAACCACCAACCCAACTCTCATACTTGACCACATATCAATCTCCATCCACCCTAATATAAATTTCACAATGAAAAAAACCCTCTTTCATAACCACACCCCTACCTTTTCCTAGAACCCTTGCCCTCCTCTTGGGCATAATAGCTCCTACCCATACTCTTTAAGCGTACCGCAACCTTACTTTCAACCCTTCTTACAATACATTGGTTACTCCAACCACACTCCAAACACATTTAATCTGGTTTTTCTTAACCGCTCTCTTTCTTAAAGCTTTAAACGCCATCTGTTTCCCCTTCTCTTCTACAAAATGAAATCAAATACATTTTTCAATACTTTCAAGAAAGACTTCTCTATTCTACCGTTACACAATCAAAAAGACACCTTAAAAAAGCAAAAAAATTCTTACAACCCTAACCACCGAGGACCAAACACCCACACTCTCAACCTATTTACCCATTTCCTCATGATTTAACCACAATCATCAAATGCCTTAAACTTACCCTCAAACATTAAGACTAACCTCCTCTAAAACCAACCGCGTCTTCTAAAAAAGAATCTTCAAACCCACTCACTTCATATACCAAAATAACCATCTCACAATGCATATAACAAAATCCCCATGCTTATCAAATGGCAAACCTTTCACATACAAAAGGCGAAAACAAATGACTCCAAAAGGAAGACTCCTTCTCGAACATAAACATACGTTCTTATGGACTCTCAAAAACTCCGCCTACCCACACATAAGATCCAATCTCAATCATAACATCAACATCAATGATATGCCCCATCCTACAGGGTACACGACCCCCCCACCCAAAAACGCCCAAAACTCATTAGAATCAATGATGCATAAAAGAAAATCTTCCTAAAATTTTAACATACAAAAAAGGTGAAATAGTACATTTGATCCCACACTTACCAACATTCTTTCCACCACACCTTTTTCAAAAATATAAAATCAAAAATTTAACCTTAAATCTTAACATATTTCTTCATTTTAACAATATTAACATAAATTACAAATTATAAATCTTCTATAGTCTCAAAATAACAAACGTTTTTCGAAAGAGGAAATCCAATAAAATAAGGATCGAACTTCACGTCCACAAACTGCATCATGAAGACCATTGTAAACCTTTAATATAGTCTTAAAGATTTATTGATATAATATTTAAGGCCTTTTGATACTATACAAATTATATATAGCCTAACACTAATTATGCCTGAGAGTGCACGATTAGTGACACACACATACTGAACTCTAATTCCACCTAGGGATATAACTTCCTCATCTAGAGTCGAGCCAAGTGAGCATAGGATAGTTTATCGGCTACTATCTATACTCATATTCGATAGCGAGAGCTAACCCGTCTTCCACCTATTAACTTTTCAGCTTCACACCACATCATACCAACCACTCTATCATGTGTGAGAGAGAGAGAGGAGGATGAGAGAAACGAACATATCGATAATAAATATATATAATATAATATATATATTATATAATATATATAGATAGTATATATATATAAATAATATAATTATATATTATATATATATTATATATATATATATAATATAATATATATATAATAATATTATATAATAGATATATTTCAAATCTTCCGTGAAGTTTATTACCAATTTTGAATTTGATATTTGTAATATATATCTTTTAATTATAAATAACAAATAATTGTTTGCTATTGTCACAAATATTCTTGAATATATATTATATATACTTATATAATATGATATATAATTAGAGCGTACTTGTTACTATACTAAGGAGAGAGTGAATATATATATACCAACTATATATCAGTGGTACTCCACCGCTACTATATCTAATTATTTCCACTCCCTAACTTTCCGTATATTGAAAATGGTATACTGGTATCACACACAATGTCAATACGCACCAACTCCACTATACCATTTGTATATATATATATGCAATCGAAATCGACGTAAATTATCATTACTCACCATATATATTATATAATAGAATGCGAGCTGTGAGAAGATTATATATAAATATATATATATATATAATATATTATATTTAAATTAATATAATATAAAGTATTAGTCAATAATATATAAATACTAAATATAAAGTATTATACTATTATTAATAATATATATAAATAATATTAAATATAATAATAAATAATATAATAATAAATAAATAATAAAATAATAAGAATAATAAAATAATAATAATAAATAATAAAATAATAATAATAATATAATTTATTATTATTTGATTATTTATTATTTATTATTTATTATATTATTAATATATTATTTATATATTTATATTATTATTCACCACACTTATTATTATTATTATAATTATTATTATTAATTATTATTATTATATAATTTATTATAATTATATTATATAATAATTATTATTAATAATTATTTTTATATTTATATATTAATATTATATTATTATTATTATTAATTATTATTATTCCAATTGTTTAATTATTATTATTAGTTTATATATATATATATTTATTATATAATAATATTATATTATGATATTATATATATATATCCATTATTATATTATTATTATTACTTATTATATATTATTATTACTATTATTTTATATGATTATTATATTATGTATTATTATATTGATTATTAAATATTATTAGGCCAAAATTTTACTTAAATTAATATTGTTTAACGTGTTTGCATTAAAAAACCTTTTTGGCTTTTGTTTTTAAAATTGAGGGATTAAAATAGTGCTTAAAAATTTAAGTGCCTAAAGGAAATAAAAGAAATTGCAAACGGTGAAAGGTCCGTCCGATAGTGTAAACTCTTGAAAGTAATTGAGTGTTGATGCCGCCGATGCTCATTGAAAAAGCAGGCGTGCAAGATAACCTTGGTAGCACCTATGGCCACTCCTTATCAGAGACTTGGGTGTATCAAAGAAGCAAAAGAAAAGAGTATTTGTGGCCAATTGAAGTGATGTACAAGGGAAAGATTTAATGCTCCTTAAGTAAAAAAAACCTTTAGCTTTGAACATTAAATCAACACATAGCTTGAAATCCCACTACTTGATCGTAAGTAACTTTGCACGATACTTTTATTTGAACTTTTTCTTTAATTTTAAAATTCAACCAATTAAATATTTTCACATATTTATTGTACAGAATAAGAATTTTAATTTTTGTAAACTTTTTAGAAACATCCTTTTTGCACCAAGGAGCTGTTGTTACTGGAATTAAAAGAATGAAAGTGGGCCGGAGCTCGCCAAACAAAAACAAGTTGAGATACCCAGCAATAAAAAAGCGTCAAAATTATTTCATTCTGCCAGTATATGTCGAAAATTATTAACAAAAAAGAGAAATCCCTTAGAATGCCTTTATAAGTAAAGTGTTTTATTTTAAGTACCAAGGTAACTATAAAGTTGTGTCACGACTAACAGGTTAAAAAACTAACAGAATACACTCATACAAAAATCTTCGAATTTGAAATACTAATTTTCATTTTCTATTAATAGTACACTTCTCATAAATATTTTGCTTCTTAGATTTCTGTAGCCATGAACATTGGGCCTATTCACTTGTTGGAGTCTGAGTTCTTTTATTCGAATTCCTTGTTCTACCTAAACTCTGATTTCCACCTCCCCTCCAGAAGGAAAGTGATGAGGGATCTTGATTGATGTCATGCATAATAAGAAAGGCTGATTTAACCAACATTATCCGTAAGGTCAGTTATATCGGCCACAACCGCAGACAACTGGGCTGGGAACAACAAATCAGGGTTTTCTGTCGGTAGATCCACGTAACACTACCACGTCCGAAGAAGCTTAATCAGTGGGATTAAATTTGAATTACTTTATAAAAGAAGGTAGAAGGCTGTCCTTGCCTGGATTAGAAGATTATCTGTTTCTCAGACCCAGCATTAAGTCCTTGCCCAACAATATTTACTATATTCACAACAATTGGGCATTTGAGAATAAAAGGTTAGTAAAAAATCAATATGAAAAAATAACGAAATGCTGAAAAAAATTATAACTTCCAAATTAATAAGGAAACAAACTAAAATTAAAAAATTTAATCTTCAAGGTGTGCTGGCATTACAACAGTCAATGTCCGGTGTGCAAATTTTCCTGTTGCTATCTCTTTCGGGTGTGGGTATGGCTCATTGTGTAAAAACGTGAGTGACGATGGAGGAAGAAGAACAATCGACCGGATGCAGAATAGTGGTTACGCTTGTGAGGAAGTATTGGAAGCGATTATATGGACATAGAGGTTTCACATGACATAACCTCATTCCAGCTTAGATATATCTGCTTGACTTGAAAACATGATGTGCTAGCCTAACTAAACAATTCCGCGCGCTGCATTTCCTTACACATTAAACATCTTGGTTGGCTACTAATTATGTTTCAAATGTTCCGTCGCTGTCTGCTGGGTGGCCAAGGGATTCCATTTAGTTAAAACACTTACCAAAGGCACGAGAAATATTTTATTGGTGGAATGCTGCCAAAACAGGAATAACTACAGACTGCTGCTGAAATTTAAGAAGGAGTTGGAACCAAGCTTGAAAAACACCAAGTGTACTCGCCCTGAACTACCCCGATACGTATTTCTAGAAATGAATCATGCTTTAAAACCTTGATGAATCGCATGTGACACCAAATCAAACAAACATTTTGTATGTTGAGCAAAAACTACTGTCTTTCCGATATTTAAATAAAGGATAATAAGGGAAATTGCCAAGTACATCAAAATAATTGGGAATAATGTTACAGGACAGAAAGAATGGCGTAGGCGGACGGGAGGGACTAAATGCCTCAATCTCTTCCTCCTCAAGGACAAGATCGGAAAATGGCAGCACGGAGAAGCTGGAAAAAAATTTTTTTTACTATGCCAAAAACTTAGTCAACTACCGGCTATCCCAAACCAAAAAACAAAAACAATAGGAAAAAAAGGGTTTTGAATCCGAATTTCAGCAGTTTATGCTTTGATTTGATTTGATTGCTTATGCAACAACCCAAACATTCTCCACTGTTTAAAACTCGGAGTGAGTGGCAGCTCTTAATAAAGGAGTGCACTGGAGAGACACCACACCCTCGGCCACATCACAAGAGAGAGATGATAAGTAATCACACACACAGAGTAAGCTATTCTACGAAGACCACACAGGTCACCAATAGATACTGTAATATATTCCTATAGCATGCAGTCATCGTGAGGTAAAAAACCACCGTCATCTCTTATCCATGACCTTCTGGTAGATACTAATCTTTAATGAAACAAATCTTATAACTCGGCCAGCCACTCACATGCTATTCAGCAAGCTAACGAACTATTATCATTAGCTACAAATAAATTATAGGGCCTCGACCGTCACAGAATCCCATCTTCTATATTATATATAAAATATATTAATATATATATATATATATAATATTTGACCCTCGGCCAAGTCCGACTTCATGAATAGCCTTTATATATATATATTAAATGATTATATAATATATTATATTAAATATAATTTTATAATACAATATATAATATATATATTTATATATATATATTAAAGATAAATTAGAAATTAAATTCTATAAATATAATATATATATATTATAATACTATATTATAATATTATATATACATATATATATTATATATATTATATTATATATATAAACAAAAGATTCTAAAGTTATTATATAATTAATTAATATATAATATAAAATATATATTAGTAGTAATATATATATATAACGTATACAATATATAATATAGTGAGTATTATATTACATAGTATTAAATATATATATAACTTATTATTATAGATATATATATATATATATGATATATATAGATATTATATATAATAATTTATATATATATTATATATAAATATATATATATTACATACATTATATATATATATATAATACTTAATATAAGGGCCTGGTATTATAATACGTATACAAAGCTCAGCGAACATATTGCTGGATCATTAAACACTATTATATATATATATATATATACATTAATATATGAGTGAGTATCGTACTGATCGCACCGCCGATAATACTCACATTTACGCAATTTAACAGATTTATTGTGAGTGAGAACCGTTGACAGGCGAGACACATATTATAAATAATAGAATATAGAAATTAATAGAGGGTATCGACTTATACTATTAATTATTAGATCATACTCGAGCAGTAAGTGTAAGACGTATATTTATATATATATTCTCTGAACTTCTCTGTGTATATCCTATCGTAATGCCACTGCATGACTAATCACACGAGTATGCACACCTGCTTAACAATATAATAAGATCTCAATCCTAATATATTTTCTAATTCGCAAATAATATTTTATACTTTTAATTATAGATATATATATATATATATATATATATATATAAAATTAATACTGATATAAATATTTGTTTATAATAATATATATATATATTAATATAATAGTATATAATAATATATAATTCACTAAAAATCTCCTATTATTTATAATGAGTGTAACTATGATAGCCTCTTATTACATTACGTCGTATGACTGTATCAATAGCTCTCCTATATACATAATAATAATATATTTAAATATAATATATATATAATATATATATAATATATATATATTTATAATATATAAAGTATTAATATATTTTTAATTATAATAATATATATATTACAAAATATTTAATACATTATTATATATATATATATATTCACAATGAAGATGCATAATTTTCAAATGAAACTTAAAAAAATATTTGAGTCTGATACCATTTCTAAATTTATTTCCGAGAACTGGATATATGGGCCATATATCAAAGGCAGACACCTTCTGGAGGAAAAGTTAGGACAAAATCTTGACAGTTTCTCTGCAGAAAATTACACCCACAGTAAAAACTCCCCCCCCCCCCTCTCAACTAAAATCTGTTTCCGTGTAAATACCAGGAGGTATGGGTGGTCTTTCTTCATTAAAGCTATAATACCCCAATTAGCGAAGCTCAGCGGGCCGTGGAAGAATGTTGTTTAGTTAAGGCTATTGAGAATTCTTTTAAAGAGCAAAGAGGTTGCTTTAGGCCTATGCATCGCAGCAATTGTGAAAATTTATCTTTATGAAAGGAATATACCCCTAAGTTTTCAGAATGCGAAAGGAGAGGCGCGCGAGAAGAAACTAAAAAATAGGATTTAGGAAAAAATCTTCTTCAATTTTTTGTTAATATATAGTAGTAACAACAGATTTCTAAATCTCCAGAAATAAGTAAAAACCGTCCAAAACGCAACCAAATGAATCCCGCAGAGAGAGTGAAGGGGCTAGCACCCTGTTTTCTATCTTCTATTGTTCGTGTGCCGAACCCTATATTGTAAGAATTACACCCTAACTTCATTATAGTGTTCTACCCCTATGTTATTAAAGGTACGGGGAATTCGACTAGGTGGTGTATTGAATCCGTGTTTGCTAGAATTGCTTCCTTGTATGAGTTAGGCGCGCCTCGGCCTCCCTTTCTTAGCAGTTTGTCGTATCTGGATTGATAGGTATTTCCACTCAGTAGTATGATTTTATATTGCGTCTAGAATATTGTTGGTAGTCTATTCTGATTCTATTTGTTAAAGTATGAGTGGATTCGATGTGTATATAGACTATTTGTGCTAGGATGGCTCCTTTCTGACGATAAATGCCCCCCCCGCCCCCTCTTTCTAGCCAGTGTGTTCCATGGATGCTATGTGCCATATGCTCTACGTCAAAGAATTACATGTCCATAATTATTTTAGGTTCTATATTAGTCATAGTGTATTTATTAGGATTTGTAGTGAGTTTGTTTATGGTTGTTAGTATTGATTATATATTTCTTTAGTGTTTTTCCTGTCTTTACGTAGGTGTGAATTTATGGAAGTACTTCCCGACCCCCAGCGACATTTTCTAAAGCCCTCTATTGATATATTTCGTAGGTAACGCCACTGATGATACCACTTTTGTTATCAATTATAATAACTAATCTACTCCGAAACGATTCCCGAAATTTACGAAGGAATCGATTCACTCCTAACAATAGTTAGTATTAGATATTACCCCTACCCCCCTTTTTCTAATGCACGCTGTTGCAAACACTTTTGTTTCTGAAGCTATGATGCAGAGCTCGGTGTGCGCATAGGTATGTTGAGATAATTCCGAGTCGATTGCCCTTGCTTTATAAGATATAATATAATATATATAATAATAGATATATATATATATAGATTATATAGTATATATATATATAAATATATATATAATTATATATGTAATAGTGTAATGACTTGGATGGCTATCGTTTGGATATACCTTATCTTATATTATGCCCTACTTCTGTGAATTGGTAAACTATCACCATACCTTTCCGAATGTTATTTGGTTGAAATATCCCCTTATCTCTTAGACTTGGTTTCCATAAATTACATTTAGCTTTCTCTCGAGATCTTAATTATCTCATATATTCGTTAGATTTGAAGTACGTGGGTAGAGGTTTGCTCTGTTCTTAAACAGTTTTCTTTATGCCCATGATGATAATGCCTACCGTCAATTGTGTTTCGTCTTGATTAAATACATCTCTATACGTGACATTGTGCATTAGGAAATCAATATTCCGAAAAGTGATGTATCCTATGAAAAGAAAGCCAGAACAGTTTTGCCATATTTCAGATGTTGTGACCAATATGATTCTAATAGATGGTTTTTATGATTTAGACGAAATACTTTATCTCTCTC
>JABUQX010065689.1:65000-72500 GCA_015478945.1 Trachelipus rathkii | reverse complement strand
AAGAAAAAAAATCTTAATCATTAAATTCCATCCGAAAATAATGATACTAATCATCAGAATCTGAGGATTCTTCTGATTCCGATTCCGAATCGATACCGACATTGAGAAATTTAGATCGCGCCACGACCGCCGCTTTTCTTTTAGGACGAGATTGTTGATTTGTTGTGGAATTATCATTGGTTACGGTTGGGATTACACTAGGACTGGTTGCCTGAGAAGAAGATGGTAAAGGAACCATCGTAGTAGAAGGGGCATCAGTTCCTAACGAGTTATTCCGATTCCCACTATGAGTCAAAGATAATTCCAGAGGGAATAAATGTTTAATAGGATACACATTTATTAGCCTTCCTGGGGTACGGACTTTAACTGAACGAACTTTACCATCATCTCCATATATGAGCGTTTGGATTATGCCCATTTGCCAATATGGGCGCTCCTTTACAGGACTTTTAATAAGTACAACGTCCCCCACCTTTACTTTATTCTTCCATGCGACCTGATACAGATCTCTTCCTACTTCTCTCAGGCTTAAGAGATATTCGGTATACCATCGAGTTCTAAAGTCCTCGAACATCTCCGAAGATCTCTTGAGGGACTGAATAAGTTCCTCTCTTGAAGGTGAATTGGAAGAAGTAGGATCAGTTAAAATGAGACTTGTATTAGCCAAAGGTTTTAAAAAACAATTTGGTGTTAAGGGTACAATATCGTTGTCCGAAGAGGTGTAAGTTAGAGGTCTCGAGTTAATAGCGTCAGCGATATCCGCCAGGATAGTGATAAAATCAAAATATTCCAAGTTTTTACGCCCTACTGTCTTGTAGAGGCAGTTTTTGACAGTCCGGATTGATCTTTCCCACATACTTCCCATCCAAGGGCTATACAAGGGAATTCGGATATGTTCGATTTGATTTTGACGCAGAAACTCGGAACCTGTTTCCGAAACAACGAATTGTTCAAGAGCATCCGCGCTTCTATTAAAGGAACGGGCATTGTCACTATATAAGAAATTTGGAACTCCAAACCTAGTGACAAAACGCTTGAACGATTGCACAAATGATTTTGCAGACATGTCAGGGATCAAATCTAAATACACACAACGAATGTTGAGACAAGTGTACAACAATATGTACATTTTTTGTGGTTGATTTGAACCTTTGACTTTGACAAAGAAGTGTTTAGTGTAGTCAACACCTACACTAGTGAAAGGACGATAAAAGTTAACTTGAACTTTTGTGAAATTTGTGAACTTCGGATATTGAAAGGAAAAGCTGTTGTACTTTTTGCAGATGACACATTCCGACAGTATTTTTCTTATCGTGTGTCGAGCTGATGTAATCCAATAACCTTTTAAGCGAATACATGTAAGGGTTGCCTGAATGCCAAGGTGTTTACAGGCAACATGCGCATCTTTAATGATGAGAAAGGTCAGATGATGTGATTTACTAAGAACTACAGGATTCACCACCTCAAAACAATAATAATTAGTCCGAGATAAACGGCCCTTACTTCTGATGAGCCCTGAGTCATCTAAAAAGAGGTTGAGACGAGAAACCAAATCAGGTGGTGTTTTAGCAGAAGCAGGGTTTGACTTAACATCATTTAGAAACCGAAGTTCAACAGAAAAACTTTCCTGCTGCATAACTTTTAACAAGAAAAGTCTAGCTTTTCTGTCACATTCGATTGAGGAAAGAGTTGATACACCGAATTTGAAAAGTAGAGAACATACTCTCAACAATGTTGACAAAGAAGAATATCGTGAAATGTTGATGATAGGAGGAGGTGGGGCCTGTATGACCATAAATGTTGAAGAAGGGTCCATTAATCCTCCCCCCGAACTGCTGAAATTGGGCCAGTAAACCTGATCATGGTTGAGCCAGTTCGGACCAAATTTCCAAAGGTTTAGTTTTTTGACAAACTCTCGATGTGATAATCCTCGAGTTATCAAGTCGGCAGGGTTTTCATCCGTTTTAACGTAGTGAAAAGAGATAGGCAGTAAATTGTCATCTCTCATGGAGGAGACCATGCTCTTGATATCTTGGATTCTATTTTTAACAAAAATTTGTTTTGTCTTGCTACCTCCTCCCGCTACCCATGCAAGGACGATTTGGGAATCCGAGAAGATGTTGACAGCCTTGAATTCAACCTCTGTTAATCCCGTCAATATTTGTGGAAGGCACTTAAGAGCCAAATAGACTGATAACAGCTCGAGACAAGGAAGTGTTTTTCCCCTGAGAGGAGCCACCTTAGATTTTGCCCACAATAGTGACGGGACAGTTTCTGAACCGGTGACGTAGACTGCGAACCCATAACATTGTGAACTTGCGTCACAAAAGATGTTGAGAGTTGAATTTGCTGATGCTTCAAAGCAGAAGCGTTGAAAAGATAAGTTTTTGAGGTCGTCGAGATCAGCACGAAGTTTCTCCCAATCTTCTTTTATATCCTGGTCAATGGAGTCATCCCAACTCATTTCTTTCTCCCATGTCCGCCTCATCAACAGACGTCCCCTTAAGGTTACAGGAAGGAAAAAAGAAAGAGGATCAAAGATTTTGTTTACTTGGGAGAGAAGATCTCGTTTTGATTCGACTGAGGTAAGGTCAAAGTCTGCTAATCTAAGGGTATCATTTTCGGGATGATAAAGATACCCCAAGACTTTTTCCTCATCACAATTATGAGAGGAAAGCATCTGATCGTCTTTGATTTGAGCTTTTAGATCAGGGTGGTTGGTGTTCCAGGAACACAAGTTGAACCCACCCTCCTTCATCCTTTCTACTGAGGCTGAATAGATGTCTCTCAAAACATCAGGGGATGAATGAGTGTAGATAAAATTATCCACATACAAGTTATTGACAAGAAGCCGAGATACCAGATCGAATGAATATTTGCTTTTAATATGATGTCTTATTACGGCTCCTAAGATAAAAGGGGATACCGCAAGGCCAAAAATGATTGTCGCGTACCTATAAGTAACAAGTCGGCCATCTTCTTCCCAGAAGAAACAAAACTTGTTACGATCGCTTTCAAGTTTAAGATAGATCTGAAGAAAGGCTTTCGAGATGTCAGCGACAACCACATATTTGTTGGTCCTAAAGGAAAGAAGGAGACGAAGTAAAGGAACCAACAAGTCGATGCCTGGGTAACAGGCTTGATTAAGAGAAGGAGCGCCTTTTGTTCTAAGGCTACAATTGAACACAGGCCTGATTTTAGTAGAAACCTGATCAGCCATTTTTATTACAGGCCTGTGGGGAATCCATATGTAACGATCGAACTCCTTCGGATCAACAGAGATGATTTCGATGATACCACATCTCAGTTGTTCCTTAAAAACATCAGTGTAGGCCTTATCAAGACCTTGATTGCTAAGACGATTTTTAACTCGTCTAAGCGTACTTAAAGCAATACGATAATTCGAGGGGACCTGATCCACTAATTCTGGGATCCATGGAATTTCAATATGGTATTTTCCATCGATAAATTGAATTGCATTGTGGAATTTAGAGATAAATTCCTTATCGATGGTACCATAATCCTTCTCCTCCTGAATACCCAAAGACTCCAAGCTGTACAGATATTCCAAACCCAGGTCGGCACTTATTTCATTTGAAGAAATGCTAAGAACGTCCGGGTAAGTAGGATGAGGGTCAATGATCGAGTTGACGAGATTAGGAGAAGCTTGGAATAGGTGTTTTGGCAGCGAGGAGACAGACATGGATAGTCATGAATCCCTCTGATTTGATTGTATATCAAGAGTTGATGTTGAAGTCTGCTTTCTGTATAGAAAGGCTTGTTGATGAGGAAGTAGAAAAGAATTCACTGGGCCGAAAGGAACCAACCCAAAGCAAGTCTGAATGGCACTACCTTCCAAACAATCGATAATTTGGAAGTGTTTCATATGACATAAAGTGTCAGTACCTAAAAGAAGGTCGATGTCATCGACCGAATCCCCATAAGGGCCCACAAAGGACTTGTCAGCCACATTATATTTTAACGAAATGCGACTAATGGCTGATGCTAACCCTTTAACCGCAAACCCAACATCCAAAGAAGGGTCGACCAGAACCGGGGTTCTAAAGAAGGAATCGCAGCAGCAATTTATATCTAGGTCGACTAGGTACGATGTACGTTCTTCTTCTCCGATAAATGTTTTTATTGGATTTCTGATTATAGGTAATTGCTCACAGTTGATTCCGAGTTTAGTAAGCAATTTAGGGCCAGCATATGTTCTCTGTGATCCCAAATCTATAAGAGAGCGAATAGGAACTGATTTGTTATTGTGCCTTGCTATTATGGTTATTGTAGGCAGAATATGCGAAGCTGATGATTGCCCAGTATTAATACAAAGATGATTAACATCAGCTTTATTTCCTTCATCAGCATTTTCTTGACGAGAATGCTCCCTGTTTTGATTAGTGGTTCCAGCGGAACAGAGAGCGGCTAGATGTTTTCGGCTCTTACATTTATAGCAAGGATACTTTAAATTGAGTGTTTTAGCTGGGCATGTATCTGCCATGTGCTTTATGCTGGAACAGTTACAGCACATGTTTAATGCCACACATCTGTCCCTTTTTGATTTAGGGTTTACGTAAACCGTGCAGTCAGAGAGGTAATGGTCTCCATTGCACAGCTTACACTTGACTTCCCTTGAAGATTGATTCGAAGTTGAATTAGAATTTGATTGAGATTCAGAAGAGAACGTAGTTCTTTTTAGAGAGCCACTACCTTTTGAATTGTTGAAAGTATGACTCCTCTGATCAGAAGGTATCCTCTTCTCCCTTTTGAAGTTCCCTTTGGAAGAAGATGATTTAGTTGATGAGAATGAAGTTGAGGTCTGAGAGGTGCGAAACCTCAGCATTGATTGAATTATCTGATTATGCTCCTTAAAAATCAGATTAATTGACGGATATTGTTCCTTAGTCGCCAGCTTCAACTCTCTTAAAAATGAGAGAGGAAGTTTATCTACTAATATATGGCTGATTAATTTGCAGCCAGAACTTTCCTCTGGGAAGAGGTCAACCCCGAGCTCCTTGAGTTCTTTTAGATGAGCCCGAACCTTTAAAATAAAGGATCTGACCGTTTCAAGTTGCTTCCCGTCCAGAGGCGGAGATGAGTCCAGTTCATGGAAAATAGAATCAATAATGAAGGCCTTGTCCAAATAATGTTCTTTTAAAATGGACAAGGCAACTTCATAGTTCTCATCCGTACCCGTCAAATGCTCAATGTCTCTGAGAGCATATCCCTTTAAATGGGACTTGAGATACTGCAACTTAACGGCTTGTGACAAGTCCTTCCTCCCCCCATACACATTATTGAACTCCTGCAGGAAGGAACGAAAGGAGTGCTTGTCCTTCTCGCCTGAAAAATCTCCGCATTTTAGGGCTGGGATCTTCAGGCTAAAAGGCTGCATGGGAAAAGACTTGGAATGTTCACAGCATGTTTTGTTCGAATTTGAAGCTGCTCTCTCATTATCAGAAAGGGCATCAGAAGATCCTCGAGACTCGATTTCATATCCATATTCGACTCTTAACAGTTGAAGAGCTTGAGCCACTTTTATGTGGTAAGCATCAGTAGCGGAAATCTCTTCGTCTAGAAGCGATTGGTCGAACTTGGTGTACTCAGTCCCTATTAATAGGTTTTCGATCAGAGTATCTTGAGCCTTAATGTCCGAGATAATCGAGGTCACCTTGTCGAAAATTGTTTTGATAACAACAGGGTCGATGAGGGTAGGTGACTCTGAATCATCACCTTTTTCAGGAAAATGTTTGCAGCATAGAGTAAGCTTTCTTCTTAAAACACCCCTTTTCATCCGAAGGGGACTCAGCTCACCCTGTAATGTTTCCTTTAAACTAGCTGTGTTTTCATCCGAAGAAGACTCAGGTCTTCCATTTGTGAACTCCTCTGTGACCTTTAAGTCTAAATCGTTTAAGATATCCATCGTGAACAAATTATATTTAAATATGAAGTAGTGTGAATATTTCCCAACTGGCTACTAGAGCAGCCTATAAACCCTGGGAAACTAACTGCGCAGAAAAATATCAACAGCGCAGAAAAATATTAACTGCGCCCAAAAAAAACACACTGCAGAGTCAAAAGCACAAAAAAATGTAAACAGCGCAGAAAAATATCAATAGCGCAGAAAAATATCAACTGCGCCTGAGAAAACCGCACTGAAGAATCAAAAGTACAAAAAAATGTCAACAGCGCAGAAAAAATATCACATAAATCAATTTCGCCCACGTGAAACAAACACAAAGTCAATTGCGCACACGTGAAGCAACTACAAAGTTAATTGCGCACGAGAAAACAAGCACAAAGTCAATTGCGCACGTATAAGTTGACTGCGCACACGTGAAGCCAATACAAAGTCACTGCGCATATATGAAATGAACTGCGCAACTATAAAGTCAATTGCGCACGTATGAGTTGACTGCGCACTCGTGAAGCAACTGCAAAGTCAATTGCGCACGAGAAAACAAGCAAAAAGTCAATTGCGCACGTATAAGTTGACTGCGCACACGAGAAGCAGCTACAAAGTTAATTGCGCACGAGAAAACAAGCATAAAGTCAATTGCGCACGTATAAGTGAACTGCGCACACGTGAAGCAACTACAAAGTCAATTGCGCACGAGAAAACAAGCACAAAGTCAATTGCGCACGTATAAGTTGACTGCGCACACGTGAAGCAACTGCAAAGTCACTGCGCACGTATGAAGCAAACACAAATGAACTGCGCAACTATAAAGTCAATTGCGCACGTATGAGTTGACTGCGCACACGTGAAGCAACTGCAAAGTCACTGCGCACCTATGAAGCAAACTCAAAGTCAATTGCGCACGAGAAAACAAGCACAAAGTCAATTGCGCACGTATAAGTTGACTGCGCACACGTGAAGCAACTGCAAAGTCACTGCGCACCTATGAAGCAAACTCAAAGTCAATTGCGCACATATAAGTTGACTGCGCACACGAAAAACAACTACAAAGTCACTGCGCACGTATGAAGCAAACACAAATGAACTGCGCAACTATAAAGTCAATTGCGCACGTATGAGTTGACTGCGCACACGTGAAGCAACTGCAAAGTCAATTGCGCACGAGAAAACAAGCACAAAGTCAATTGCGCACGTATAAGTTGACTGCGCACATATAAGTTGACTGCGCACACGTGAAGCAACTACAAAGTCAATTGCGCACGAGAAAACAAGCACAAAGTCAATTGCGCACGTATAAGTGAACAGCGCAGGTGTGGAAACAAATACGCACTCTTAAAATGAACTGCGCACGTTTAAATTGAACAAACAGCGCAGGTGCGAAAACAAATGCGCACTCTTGAAATGAACTGCGCACATATGAAGTCGATATACCGCACCGCACCGCACCGTTTCGCACTGCACCGCACCGTTTCGCACGCACCAGAACTGCACCGCACCGTTCCGCACTGCACCGCACCGCACCGTTTCGCACGCACCAGAACTGTACCGCACCGTTCCGCACAGCACCAGAACTGTAC
>JABUQX010065689.1:57500-60000 GCA_015478945.1 Trachelipus rathkii | reverse complement strand
ATATATATATATATAGTATATTTCGTTACAGTGTTATTATTATTAGTTATGTATATATATATTATATGGCGTGCGTTATTATATATAAAGAGAAAGAGTTATATATATATATATATATGATATATATATATATATACTATGTATTAAGGCATATATTATTATTTAAACTTACTCTTCGCACGAGAAATATATTTTCCACACAATCAACAAGAAAATGAAAAAAAATATACCGATCACTTTCGTGTATTTCTCATCACAATCATGATAATGTGTTGAGAAATACACGAAAAAATGCCCGGTATCTTTATTTCATTTTTCTGTCGATTATATACAGGGATGAAAGGCGTATAAGGTTATTACTGGCGTTGGTTAAGTTGTTATTGTTAGTTTTATATTATATTATTATATTATATATATATATATTATTATTATATATATATATATATATATATATAGATATATATATATATACATATATACATATATTATATATAAAATTTATATATTATATATGTATATAAATTTATATATAAAGTATATGTATATATATATATATATATATATAGAGCAAAGAGCATACTTCTATATATATATATATATATATATATATATATATTATATATGGCCAGCATCCCTGAAAAAACTATGCATGTAACTAAAAAACTATAACATCTACAGGAAAATAAATAACATTTTTAGATTTCAGCAAGTAATTTCATCGACAAAACGAATTTTTTTTATTTTATTCTAATATTTTATTATCAGCACCTAAATTTTTTAGTATAATCTTAAATTCCTGGCGGCAAGTGTACACTCTGTGATTGACCTCAATGAAGACCTCAATCAGATCACGCGCACAACTTGCCATATACCATTTTATTTTTACGCTTTGGAGAAAATGTTATTTTTTCTTTTTATATCCTTTTTAGGGGTTTGAGCCGAGGGACAGAGAGGGACGAAGTCCCCCCCGTCGTCCCCCGTAAGACCGAGAAACCCCGATTCTATCCATCTTTAATTTTTACTGTCGGGTAAGCCTCTTTTTAGTAATAAAAGAAAATAATCAACATTTGGCAATCCTTTGCGCGCTCCTCCGACTACTCCAGCTTCTTCTTCTTCATATTCTCAAAAAACTAATTTTTAACTTATATTTAACATATTTAATTTATTAAAAAGCGTTATTTTTTTTTATATTTTTTTTTTTAATTTCAGGGGTAAAAATGTCTCCTGATTAATAAAATGATATTTATTTTCGTGTAGCTGTTATAGTTTTTAGTTACATGCCTGGCCTCTTCTGGGATGCTGACCTATATATATATATATATATATATATATTATTATATATATTGTTATTAATATTGTTACATGGCGAAGTATATGGTTGCGCGTTACATATATATATTATATGTATACATACATATATATTATTATTGTTATTATTAAGTTATATATATAATAATATATATTATATGTATACATATATTATTACATATATTGGTTATTGTTGTTGGTTATTGTTACATGGTTACGTTAAGGCTACTGGCTATTATTGCTACTGGTTGTTGTTGTACAAGAAGCAGCGAGCAAGGTGCTGTTACGCATATATACACATACAATGGCATATACATATTGTTATATATATATATATATATATATATATATATATATAAAAGAAAGGATTAAATCAGTCACATATTGAAAAACATATGATGTATTGCAGCATATCCAGACGTAATCTATTAGAACACTTTAAATGCAGTATGATGTTTTTAAATTTATAATTTTAATACTACGATTAGGAATGTGCTATGGATTCATCGAGCATTTCCAGCCTTGGTATGTAAAGGATCTTGGAGCTGATAATTGGGTAATAGGTTTAATGACGACTGTGGCATCGTTTTCGGCTATTCCATTTTTGATTTTGTCTGATTTTCTCTGCAGAAAATTCGGCTATGTTCAGTGTATTGCCTTTGGGCTTATTTGTTATTCAATTAGATGCCTTGGTAAGTAGCGAGACTTTTTATGTGCTTCCTTAAAATAGTAAATAATTGCATATTTATTTTTGGAGGATTCGTTTTTTTCTTGTACTATTAATATACTAACTCATGAAGGTTATTCGTTATTGAAAAATCCTTACTGGTGCTTCCCATTTGAGGTGATAGAGGGCATCACTACAGGACTTCTTGTGGCCTCTGCCATAATATACGGAGCAAAACTTAGTGAACAGGATAATTTAGGGACTTTGCAAGGAATTCTGGCAACATTTCATTATGGATTTGGTGAGTGCATAGTGCATCATAATAAGAAGAATTGACAATTTTTCATCGTACAGTAGCTTATGATTCATATATATATATATATATATATATATATATATATATATATATATATATGAGATATATATGCTGTTGTTAAGGTTAAGCACTTAGTTAATTCTTTTTCTTACTTTTATGATTACATTTATTATTAAGCAATTTATTTACATGATTATTGTTATATTTAT
>JABUQX010065689.1:20000-50000 GCA_015478945.1 Trachelipus rathkii | reverse complement strand
TAATATTAAAATAATAATTTTCGACTCTATTTATTCTTTAACACGCCTTCATTATCATCATACATACTTTGATTCTATTCAGAAGCCACCACCAACACCATATCACTCAACACCGCCATAAGTGGACACCTCTATTAATCCTAAGACATTATACTGGCCAGCAAAACCATAAATCCTAAATACAATTTATCTTTCTTCTCTCTCAATCATTTGTTCCAATGTACAGATTTGATCCACACATCCTCTACCACTTCTAAACGGCACCTTATTCTTCCCGGCCAGTCTTCAACTATCTAGATTTTGAACTCTTTCAACCCAAATACCAGCATTAATCTCCCTCACAACACTCAATAAACTACACTACCCCATAATACTTACAGTTACATTTTTCCCCTTTACCCTTATATAAAGTTGTACTAATATTGACCTCCCCTCCAACCCTCGAACTATACCCCATAAACTACTTTGGAGCCATACTGTATCCAACTAGAATTAAATCTACCATCTCACAAGCCTGCTCCCTCTCTCTCCTACAGATATGGCACATATTATTGTTGTTGCTGGTTATGTTGTTACAGTTAGCATATACAAGTTGGTTAAGGCTATACATATACATACTATATTTTACATACATGTTATTATTATTATTGTTATTGATATTAAGAGTTATGCTGAGTTATTATTACATATAGATGATGCATATTATTGTTGGTTATGCTAAGCTAGCTGTTGAAAGAAATAGCAAAGGCTGTTACTGGCTGGCATGGTTATGTTGTCCATATATACATATACATATTATTATTTTATATCCATATTATTATTATTATTATATATATATTACACAATGATATATGATATTGATATATATATATATTATTATTAAAAGTTATTATTATACACATTATACAAGTTATTATTATTATTATGTATATATATATACTTTACATATATTATTATTGTTTACATTATTTTTAGATTTATATGTAGTCTGATATATATATTATATATTATTATTGTTACAATATATTATATATATAAGATTATTATTATTATATATGATATATATTAGTTATTACATATTATTATTACATATTATATATACATAGATATATTATATATTACCGATATATACATATACACATATATATATTATAGATATGATATATATATGAGCATATATGCCATATATATATATATATATATATATAGCAGCAGCAGCAGCAGCAGAAAGTATATATATATATATATATATATATATATGCCTATATTATGGTTTGTGTGAGAATCTGAAGAGAGTTTGAGAGGATTGGTGTGAAAGATTTGAAGGGTGTGTAATAGGGATGGGTTTGAAAGTAGACGTAGATAAGAGTAAGGTTATGGTTACGAGGAGACAGTCCTCGGTGTGAAGTTATGAAGTGATGGTGAGCAGCTGGAACAAGTGACTGAGTTTAAATATTTAGGGATATGTATATGTTGGACGAAAAGGTGAGTCTTACGTGATGCCGTGTAGTAGGTAAGTTGTGAACTGCAGGAAGGAGGCTGGGCAATTAAATCCTTGGTGGATGTAAAGAAACTAAGTCTTAGTGCGCTAGTGTCTTGCGTGATTGTAAGTTGTTACCTGTGTTAATGTATAGTAGTAAGACTATGGTCTGGAATA
Organism: Trachelipus rathkii; assembly: GCA_015478945.1. Classification (NCBI taxonomy): domain Eukaryota; kingdom Metazoa; phylum Arthropoda; class Malacostraca; order Isopoda; family Trachelipodidae; genus Trachelipus; species Trachelipus rathkii. The sequence goes on along the minus strand of JABUQX010065689.1, from coordinate 48,343 downwards.
AGAGGCATAGATCTAAAGTACAATGTGTTCAGATGGACAATCTTAAGGGCGAAGTTCAATGTGTTCAGATGGACAATCTTAAGGGCGTGTTAGGTGTGAGAAGAATTAATAAAATGAAAAAAGGGATAAATGAGAGAATAAATGAAAGTATGTTTAGATGGTTTGGTCATGTGGAAAGAATGGATGATAGTCGGTTGGTTAAGTGATGTATAGTGGTGATGTGTTGGGAATCGACTGGCAGGGAAACCGAAGAAAAAGTGGATTGAGTCTGTAAAGAATGCCTGGAGAGAATGTGAGTTTGCAGGGGCTGAGGTGCGCATATTAGAGTAAATGGCGGTGGGTTTTGTGAGGGTAAGAGTGGTTGTGGCCCACCTGGGCCAGCGGATGAACCCTACATTGACGAGATGCCATAGTGAGGGTCCGTCGCGGTCCCGTGAACCCTTGGGTGGATTTTCTGTGCGGCGAGTTCCCACTAATAGGTATAAAAGGGAGGTAAGGCTGGGCTTTCTTTTCGACTTGTGTCATATTCTTCTACTACTTTTCTGTTTCTGGTACATGTTACGCACCTTACCCCCAGTCTTGGGGAAAAAAAGGTGGTTGATGATGATATATATATATATATATATAGACAGAATTTAGTGAAAAATGAAAATAGATATATATATATATATATATATATATATATATATATATATATATATATATATATATATATATATATATAACTAATAACATACTTTACATATATTCATAAATTGAAATTTATTTATAATACATTTATAAAAAATATCACTATTGCAGGAAAAAATGATAAAAGAAAAAAATTGGCAAGTTAAAAATGCCAAAAGTACTTGGAAGTACTTTGCGAACTACAAAAGTCTCAAGTACAAGTACAAGTACAAGTACAGTGCTTTAGAAACCGCAAGTACAAGTACAAGTACGGCATTCAAATACTTGGTACAAGTACAGCACAAGTTACCAGCTTGAACCCAACCCTGCTACGCCCATATATATATTATATATATATATGGGCTAAGATTAACTTAGCTATCAGCATAGCAAGATAGCAGCAAAGTTATTATATATATATATATATATATATATATATATATATATATATATGGGTTTGTTGCTAAGGCTACATATAGCGAATATATAAATATGCGATATATAGCAGATAGAGTGGTATATATATGGTGTATATATGTTATATATATACATATATATTAAGTTATTATATATATATATATATTATTATATATATACATATATCACTCAACCTCGTTCCCAACGAAACCTGCCCACGTCCATGTATATATTATATATATATATATGTATATATATTATATATATATGCTATATATATAGTTATGAAGAAGAGCAGTTAGAAAGATATATATATATATATATATATTATATAGTTATTATATATATAATATGTTATAAAGCACATATATATATATATATATATATATATAACCAATTATGATCAAGTTGGGTAACATAAGTATTCCATTTCATGATGCCATTTTTTTTTTTTTTTTTTTTTTTGCAGTTTTTTTTTTTCTTATTTTTTTTTTTTTTTTTTTTATACTCGACAACAAGTTTTCATTTTAATAGCAATTTACAGTAGAATGGTTAGCCACATTTGTCTTTTGCATGATTTCTCATGATAAGGCATGACTAAAAATTTTTTCAAATCATTTTTTTTTTTTTTTTAAAATTTGAGCGAAGGTAATTTTTTCCTATCGAACCTATTTTACATTGTTATTGCTGATCTGAAAAATGATTTGTAGAGTTCTTTCTCATAACGTGTTTCTTCCATCAAATTGAACCAGAAATATATTTTTGTAAATTTTTTTTTTTTTTTTTTTTTTGCGAAAAAAATTTTTTTTTTTTATTTTAAAAAGAATATTAAAAAACGATTTCGTCTCAACAACTAAATATTTTTCTAGCTATTATTTTTTTTTTTTTAATATATTATAGTATATATTATATATATATAATATATAGAGTACATATATATAGTGATATATATATGTATGTATATATATGAGTATAGTTATATATATATATATAAAGTATATATATATATATATATATATATATATATATAAAGAAGTTATATATATATATATATATATATATATATATATTTCAACATGTGAATAATTTTCTTTTACTTAATTAATGTGCTGTATATACTTATAATTTGATAGGTAGCTTGCGACTAATTTCGTATGTAAAAATTCTGTCCAAACAAGAAGCAAGATGACCACCTTTGCTTTAAAATATGGAAAATTAAACATCGAATATTTTCTTTTATTTAGTTTTGCACATAAGGTATTAATTTTAATAAATAGTTTAAATAAACATTTTTTAAAATACAAAAAATAAATGAGGCTCTTAAAAGGTATAACATCAATCCATGTTTCAAACTAAACTGAACAGCGATCTTCACAGCAAATAAATTAATGATAGTTATTATTTATTATATCTATATATATATGAAAGATATATATATATTGTTGTTGCTATTATATGTTATATATATATATACATATATATATTATTATATATATATTATATATGTTATATATATATATATATATATTATATATATATATATCGCAGAGAGTTCCAAATGGACGTTGGTAACTATGAATAAACGTTAACTATAGACTTCCTTCATACCATTCTACGTTCTTTCTGCAGTCAATATTTAATGTTGGTATTTTTGCCACTTTTATAATAATTCCTTCCCAGTTGCTGATTTCTAATATTACAAAAGTGGCTCAAGAAATCTGATGGCCTCACAAAATCTTTCCAGACACCTCTCTCAAAATAATGTCATTTTTACTCAAAATTCTCTTCGCTTAGCGCTGCATTCTGCTCCAAATATATGCTCTAAAATATTCTGATGTACTTCATGTCTATTTCTAAATTCCATATTTTTAATTAGGGTCCTCTTGTTTTACTATGCCAAAAGCCTTTTCATTCTATTCTAAAATTCTCATTCAACTCTCATGGGGTTTCTCAACTAATATTCTCAGAACAAAATACATTTCTCGAGCATTTCACCAAAAAAAAATAATATCTTGGCGTTTTTCATATATTTTCTTTTTAATTTTATTGTTTATTCTTTTCAACACTCCTTAGAAGGATCTACGCTACCTGTCTCAAAACAAATTGTACGATGCTCATTGCAGCCTAAAATTTCTTGATTTTGTAATTTCATATATATATATATATATATTATGATACCACGCACTAAATATAAAGATATATAGGAGCAGTTATTATAGAAGATATATAGAGTATATGGTTAAGTATGAGTAGTATATATATATATAGAGAGTATATATATATATATATGTTGCTATATATATATATATATATTTACATGATACCACCACTCACGGGCATGCCCTTTTCAAAAGGAGGGGGCAAAATAAATAAATAAAGGAAAATTACAAAGAAAAACATTAAAATAAATGGTAAACCCACCCTGTCCCTTGCCCAACGCAATTCCCTCAGGTGGGCAGAGACGTGTGTTTAAATAGAGGAAGATTGAATATAACGGGGAAAATAAAGAAGGCAAGGAGTTCCAGAAAACAGATGTGAAAGAAGGAGGCAGCACAACGAGTGATCCTTGAGTCTCCAATATCCAATAATCGCTTAATATATATATATATAGCAGATATATATATATATATATATATATATATATATATATATATATATAGTATATATATATATATATATATATATATATATATATATATATTATTATATATATTTATTTATATATAGATATATGTATAGATAGTATTAGTATTATATATATACATATATATATAGTATATATAAATATAATATATATATATATGTATATATATTATATATATTATATGTTATATATATATTACATATATATATAATATACGTTTTTATTTGAATTTAATATTTTATATTTGTTTGTTTTTGTAATTGTTTTGTTTATATTTTGCCAACACTCTAACCAGTTGTTATATTAAACATTCTTTGTATTTGGTCTTTTCAATGTTTTTAAAAAGTTTTTTAATTTAATTTTAGGGAATGAACTATTGGTTGAAAATTTATATCAATGCTTAATCAAAGTTTATAAAGTAATATAAATTTTGATATCTCGCTATTATCTCGATGATTAAATTATATATATATATATATATATATATTATTATATTATTATAATATATATTATTATTACATATTATTATTTATTATTGTTATTATATATTATATATATATATAGCAGTTATATATTATATATATATATAATATGGTTATTGGGCATGAATATACATATATATAGTTATATGGGATATATAAATTATATATATTGCATATAGGTTATATATATTTAATTAGAATAATTATATCATTTATTTTGAAAGGGTTTTCTAATTGCATAAATCCGAAAATTTCTTTCAGATTAAGAACGTCATTAATTCTTAGAAGAATTTGATGTAGGAATATTTTTTTGTTTCCTATACTGCTAATTTAGAATATTTAGAGGTATATTTCCTGGAAAGCCTAGGGTCTTCTGATAAATGTCTTGAGGTTCGTTGACTGACGAAGTGTACAAAAAATTGTCAACCTACAGATTATTTTGAAGAAGAGAGGTACAGAGATCAGGAGGGTATTTTTGGCGTGATGCTGTATTACAGCCCCTAGAAAGTAGGGGCTGACCGCCAACCCGAAGGTGATTGGGGCAAAACGGTAAGTGAGTAACTCCTCATCATCCTCCCAGAAAAAGCAGAAGCGATTTCTTTCCTCTTCCAACTTTAATTTGATCTGAAGGAAGGCCTTCGAAATGTCTGCCAAAACGATGAATTTGTTTGTTCTGAAGGACAATAATAATTTAAATAGGAAAGCGACTAAATCTACCCCTGAATACGATACCTGAATAAGTGAAGGACTACAACCTATTTTCAGGCATTAGTTAAAGACGGGACGAATTTTTGTCGTCACTTGAAGGGCCTGTTTGATTCACAGGCCTGCATTTGAAATTTTTTTTTCTGTTCCTGGGCTTTTCTGAAGTGATTCCTAACGAAATTGTCCTCCTAAATTGAAATATGACATTCATTTTGCTCAATCAGGTCTGGGTTTTGAGATACAGCGCACTACTTCTTTTAGAAATTGGGTAATTTTAAGAAAAATTCGTTATTTATATCAAAGTTATTTAATAAATTACAATTATTTTTGTAAACTAGGAAAAATAAACACTATTCTTTCCTCGACCATCTGACTTTCCTTAATTAATTTTAAAAGGGTAGACTACTTATGAGCCTACCTAAGACGTGCAAGAAACTATTTTTCAAGAAACGAAGTCCTTGATGATTTCAGTTTTGTGAAGTTATGCTTGTCTGTCGCGTTTAAAGACACCAGCAATAGTCAGCTAACATGTTGATGTCCCCGCGTCCTTGATATCTTGTTTCCATTGTATTTATGTCTTGGTGAAATCTTTCACCTTGTTCCTCGCTGTAATCTCCACAGTTTGCGGGAAAATAGTCAAGATGTGAATGGAGAAAATGCATTTTTATCGACATGCGAGTTCCCATTTTTTTCATAAGCTCATTTACATGTGAGATATATTCTCAGCTTCTTTTATTTCCCAGAAAACCGTCAATTATTTTACTAAACGATCGCCATGCATCTTGTTCACTGGCTTCCATATTGGTGTAAAAATGCTTGTCCTTTAACAGAGTTCTAATTTGGGGACCGTCAAATATGCCTGCATGGAGTTTTGCATCACTGATGTGTGGGAATTTTTGCAGTAGATACTTAAAAGCTTGGCCTTCTTTATTCAGTGCTTTTGACAAAGTTCTTCATCAGGCCAAGCTTTATATGAAGAGGAGGCAGTAAAACATTTTTGGGAGGGACTAGAGGTTCAGCTACCACGTTGTGGCAGCCAATTTGGAATGTCTCTCGAGCTGGCCAGTTTTTTTGCTTATAGTGAAGACTATCAGCACGGTTATCCCATAGACACATGAAGCAAGGATATTTTGTGTAGCCTCCTTGCATCCCAAGAAGAGGGCACACAACCTGAAAGAAAGGATTAATTCTTAAATACATTAAATGTAGTAAATTAAAATTGAAAACTGTCTTTATGCTTGCATATTGATGTACATGGTTTCTAAGAACTTATATTTTTTTCATAGGTAATTTTTTTAAAAATGAAGATTTATAATGACAAGAAGAAACTGGGAAATATATCTTACCTTGAGATCACCACATATTAACCAGTTGTGGTTCGAGTACTTGATTGTATTAATCAATACTTCCATATTTTTGTAGCTTTCTGTTAACTGAACTGAATGGGCAATAGGTACGGATGCCATTTTATTGCCAATATTTAAGAGTACTGCCGTCAAGCTTCTGCTAGAAGAATCAATGAAGAGCCTCCATTCACTTGGTGGGTAAGGAACGCCAAGTGCCTCAATTAAACCTTTTACATCATTGCAATACACCAAATAGCTGCAAGAAGCAACTGCAAAGGTTGTTCTCACTAAGACGGGATGCAAGAAGTTGTGCGTTCTCTTTAGAAAGACCAAGATCTCTAGTCAAGTCATTTAATTTACTTTGAGTGAGTGGTCTTGGCGAAGTGTTTGTAGACGTAGGCTGATATGTCACTGAAGTGTCAGTGTCATCCACTTCTATATCGTCTATATCGTCTTGTAGCTCAGTATTTTCAGGTGGAGAAGGAACTGGAACTCCTGGACCATGTTGTTGTGGTTTAATGGCAGAAAGAACATCAGGGTAGACTACAGTGTGCTTGTTCTTCTTATTGATACCTGAAAAAAGGTTTCGCCTACTTAATTTACATAATATTAATTCACTCGACCCTCGTTTCCACATCTCTTTATACATTGCAATTTTCATGTTCTCAGAAAATTTACCACCTTTAAATACAATCAATATCTATATAAACAATTTTAAGAAAGTATATATATATATATATTGCTATTATTATTGGTTATTGGTTATATATATATATATATAGTTATTATTATTATTATTAAGGTTATTATTATAAAGATATATATATATATATACATATATATATAATATATATATACAAATAGTAGTAAACATAAATATTATGCAGGTATTATATATTATTATTATGCCAGTTGTTGCATATATAGGTTGCTATTATTATATTATTATATAGCATATGTATATATATTATATATATATATATATATATATTATTATTATTACAGTTATTATATATATGTTATGTTATTATATATATATTTGCTATTATTATATATATATTATATATATTGTTATATTTATATTGTTATACATATATATATATATTATTATTATATATATATATATTATTACATTTATATACATATATGCATATGTGGTTATTGGTTAAGTAATATATATATATATACATATATATATATTATTATAATGTAGAGTATGTTATGCTATATATATACATTATATATGTCAGTGATGGACATGACATCCGCGCATCCGCATCCGCATTTGTGCGAACATCCGCACCTAAATTGACATCCGCATCCGCATCCGCATCCTCACTTACCCAGCAATATTACGCATCTGCATCCTTCGCATCCCTCTTTGAAAATGAGATGCTTGCGGATGTTTTCTGCGATTTGATTAAATGCATATAAAATAAATTTTATTTGTCATCTTTATCATGAGAGTTTATGGGAAAATTGTAATTTTGAAATTCGATTTCTGTATATATAGATATATATATATATATATATATATTATAGAGTATATATATATATATATGTGATATATATTATTAGATATATACATATGTATATATATTATTATATAAGTTATTGTTATGCTATATATGCTATATATATATATATATATTATATATATATATATATATATAATATAATATTATATATATATATATATATATTATTATTATATATATATGTTATTATATATATTATTATTATATATATATATATATATATTAGTTATATTATTATATATATATATATACATATATATATATATAATCCAGTCGTGCACGTAGCCAAAGAAATGAAGCGGAGAGAGTGAAGGGGAGGGCAAAGGAGGAAGTGGCTTAGAAGCTAGCAAAGGAACTGGATGGATGATATGAAGGAAAACAAGAAGAAGATTTTTACATTGGCAAGAACGTATAGAGGATCGAAGAGTAGAGTATGTAATATGAAAGACAAAAATGAGAAACAATGGTAAGCTGGAGGAAAACAAAAGGATAGAGTACTTTGATGAGTTGTTGAATATGGAAGTGCAGTCGGAAGAGGAAGGGGAAAGAGAGGAGGAGGAGAGAAACGCATAGGGAGAAGAGGGAGGAGGTAATAACGGAGGAGTACTTGAGGAGGCGTTAAGGAAAATGAAGAACGGAAAAACTCTGGAGAGGATGGGATAAATATTGAGTTGCTGAGGGAGGGAGGAGAGGGGCTGAAAGCTTTGATTGAGATTTTTGAACAGGTGTTGGGTGGAGTAGAGTGCCGGAAGGTTGGAAAAGGTCAATAAGTTCCATTTATAAAGGTGCAAGGGGACGCAGGAATTGTAAAAATTATAGAGGAATCTCACTAATGGAACACAAACACATGGCGAAGTTATATGAAAGAATATTAGAAAGAAAAAAATTAAGAAACAAAATAGAGCCAATTGGGTGAAGAGCAGTAAGGGTACAGAGGTGGTAGAAGTAACAGATTTATTGTTTGCATTAAGAATGATACAGGAAAAGACATGGGAATACACTATGAAGGCATATATCGCCTTTATAGACTTGAAGAAAGCATTTGATTCTGTACCCATAGAGAAGCTGTGGAGAGTTCCGGAGAGGGATTATGAAGTTGGAGGCGGACTGTTAAAGGCAGTAAGAAGTACATACGTGAATGGCATAAGTAAGGTAAGAACAGGATATAAAAACGAGGAATAGTTTGAGGTAAAAACTGGATTAAGGCAGGGTATTGTGCTGTTGCCGATACTGTTTATAGCGTATATGGACACAGTCATAAGAGGTGCAAAAAGAGAGTTTAGAAGAGATTGACGTAGGATATCATGGTATATGCAGATGATTTATAAAATCTATGCTAAGAGATATGAGAGTAATATTCAATATAAAAATTGTATACTTCATAAGAAATTTGAGATGAAATATTATTGAATATATAAAATTAAAATGTGAGTAAACAATACAGCAAGCAATTTTCAGGCAGAGGAGGAGGAGGAGGAGGAGTTGATGGTGGAGGTAGACGGTAGAGAGATTAAAAATGTGGATATATATAAATATCTAGGAAGCACTTGGAAGAGAAGGGGGGTGTGCAAAGGAAATTACTAGTAGGATTGAGCAGTATGGCAGGACTGTAAGAGCAGTATACCCCATCTTGAAAGATAAATATATGAACAAAGAGGTGAGAGAGCAATGGCATGAGGGAGGTTGACAATTTCATGGCCGGGTTAAGGGGGCGGGAGACATGAGCATGGAAATAAGGAGAGAGGAGAGTAAATTCAATCATCAGCTGAGATGAATATGTTGAGGGACAGTGATTGGAAAGACGAAAAGAGACAGAGTGAGAAACGACACAGTGAGGGAGAGCGTGGGTGTGAAACCCATGATACAAAAAGTGGACGCAGGGAAGACTGAGATGGTAGGGAACACCTGAAGAGGATGCAGAGAGAGAGAGTTTCCAGCAGGAGGGTGGAGATGGAGACCGGAGGAAGTGAGACCTGAGGGGAAGACCGTGGAAGAGGTGGAGAGACACAGAGGATTCATTGAGGAAACAACACAGATGCCCGCAATGGATGAGCTGATGGCGGATGAGATCGTGTTGATGGATAGAACAAGATGGGAGCGGAGGTTGGCCCCACTGACAGGTTCGTGAGACTGATAGAAACGTAAGATATATATATTTATATATATATATATAAGTTATTTATATATATATATATATATATATAAGAAGAGAGAGAGATATGTTATATATTATGTTATATATATATATATATATATATATATTATGCTATATATATACATATATATATATTATATTATATACCGTATATATATATATACAGATATATATGAGTATGTTATTATTATTATTATTAAGATATATTATTATTAGATATAGGTAATATAGCATATTATATATATACTGTATATATATATTATATATATTATTATTATTATTACATATTATATATATTAATATTATAATATACTGTATATATATACATATTATTAATATTATTATATTATGAGATATTATATAAAGAGAATATATATATATATTATTATATATATATATACAGATGTTATTATTATATGTATTATTATTATTATTATACATACATATTATTACAAATTATATATATATATATACATATTATATATATGTTATTATTATATATATATATTATATTATAGTTATTATTAGTTATTATTATTACATATATTTGATATACATATAACTCAAGTTTTTCCATAACAATATATATATATATTATTATATTATATATATATATATAGATATATGTTATATTATATTACATATTATTATGTATTATTACTACATATATACATATATATAGTTATTTTGGAAAGTACTATACGTTGTTACTGTGTATATATTATTAAGGTTATTATATATATATATATTATTATTATTATTACATATATATTATATTACATATATATTATTATTATGATATATATATATATATATATATATATATATACATATATAATTTTTTGTAATTCAAACTTTAAAGAGTAAACATCCGCATCCGTATCCGCGAATCCGCATCCTCATCTACTTTAAGATCCGGCATCCGCATCCGCATCCGCATCCTCATCATCTTTAAGATCCGCATCCGCATCCGCATCCGCAAACAGTCAAATTTTGACATCCGGTCCATCACTAATATATATATATATACAATTTAACCACAATTTCTCTACCAGAATAATACACTATTTTTATACACAATTACAATTTCAATAGGGTACCAAAAGATTTTTATAAACCTTTCTAGATTCGTCAAGGACTATATTCGTAAAGCAATTATCTCACCTTTGAGATTGGTCATTCAAAAATAGCAGTCTGTAATATGGACATTGCCTTCTCTCCACACCATAGGTACACCAAATGACAAACAGTTCGTTTTGCCCTCACTCCAGCGCCTTAAGGCTATGATACAGGGTTTGCAGCACATATATCAAGGTTTTGTCTTGATCTCCTAGCTTTATTCCAAAATATGCATTGTAAAGGAACTTTACTAACAGCGTTATAGTGTATTGCTGGTCACTAAAAGTTACTTTGCCACACACATAACAAAATCTATCAGGACTGTTTTTACACTTTCTATTCATTTTTATGAAATATTAGGAGTTTTGCTAATGTATCTGCCTGCCAAAAAATTCACAAAGATAAATAAAGCTTTAGAAATACACTTTAAACACTGTTCCTAGATGAGAACAGTCATGGATTAAAGTAAGAACACTTAGTTGGAGAGTGAGCAAGCAACACAACCACTCGCGCGGCGTCGCTGGGGAGACTGAGCGCTCTCATCACTATCTAGGGAGCTCGGTCTGTATCTTAAAAACTAGGACCTGATTGAGCAATATGAATGCTTGATTTGGATTTAGAGACAAATTTCACTAACAACCACCTATAAAACCCCCAGGAACATTTTGGTCGCAGGCCTGTGATAGGTCTATGGGGTATCCAGATGAATTTATGATAATCTTTCGGACGCACTTCCACAGCCTTTATAACACCTTCTCTTAGGTATTCTTTGAATATTTTCCCATACTTGTCTAGCAAGCCTTGAGTAGTCAACTTTTTGACTCCTTGTAAGAGCAACGTGATGGTGGAACCTGCTCAAGAATATCTTGAAACCACGGAAGTTCCACGTTGTACCTCCCGTCTCGAAACTCGTATTCCTTCGTGGAATCTCCTGATCAATATTTCGTCAATGGAACCCTGGTCCCTCTCCTCATTTATACCCAGAGACTAATTTATAGAGGTTCTCCAGGCATAAGTCCAAATCAGACTCAGTGTGGGTATGTAAGAGCGGGTCGAAGTACGAAGGAATCGGTTCCACTACAAGATTGATTATATGTTCCGGGACGTTCCCGACAGATTTTTGAACATTAGACGGTATGTGAACCTCTGAATCCTATCATGATTTTTTTGACAGCTTTCGGCGAAGAATTCTTCCCAAAGATTTTTTCATTCTGGGAAGTGTCAAAAAGGATGTTACAGGCCTGAAAGGCAAGTACCCATGACAAGTTTCAAGGGCACTACCCCAAATGCATTTTACTGTTTTAAAATGCTTTAATAAATGAAGAGCATCGATGCCCAGCAGTTCCATATTTGAAACCTGGTCAACATGATTATTTTGATAGTGACTATCTGCCACTTTGAATCCAATTTGGGTAATTTTTCATAGTCTCCGTCAAGCAGTTTACATAAAAGCCGATATCCAATTCAGGATCGAAATTTACAGGTAGGCTAGAATATTTCAGACAACATATGCCCATCTCTAAATTTAAAGACTGCAAGGATCGCAATATCCTCAAGTAAGATGATATAATGGCCCACCCTCTCCCAAAAATGTTTTTATGGAGCCCCTAGATTTTTGACTTCTCAGGGAGCCACCTCTATTTTCATTGACCCCTTTTTTAAGGATGCTCCTATGAATATACGTGGGCTGACTACTTAAGTCAAGTAGCACACGAGCAGGGACTACTATATTGTCCTTCTTGATAAGGGAGAGAGTGGGCAGAATATTTTGACCCAGGTATGAGGCTGCACCTTATTTATACAGATATTATTTGAAGAGCCATCAGCTTGACTATTTTCCTTATCCGCGACTGATGTTGACGGGCGACTATCTTCTGAAAAGCCACCGAAGACGTTTCGACTATTTTTAAAACATTGAGCTGTTATGTGGGATTTTTGACTACATTTGCCGCATGGGTGACTAAGTCCATACCTTTTGACAGGACATCTATTAGAAAAATGTTTTCTGCCTGAGCAACTGAAGAACATGCGCAGCTCTTTAGAGCAATCTCTCCTGCTTTCAGGAAATAAATATACGTCACAAGAAATCATGCGATGATTTCTATTGCAAAATTTACATTTTAAAGTAAATGAATTAGAGGATTTTTAAACCCCACACTCTTTTGACTACGTTCAGTTTCGTTTGACGAGGAAGATTTCAAACCATTTCTTTAAAGGAAGCGTTAAAAGCTGACGAATTAGCGATTTATGTTCAAAATGAGCACGATTATCCTCGTATCACTTTTTTATGGCCGATTTACCTTTTCCCCTCCCCTTCTCCATAGATTTGATTGTTTTAACATAATGTTACAAGATTTCATTAACTGAAGGATATTCATCCTGTGTGGTTAATTTGAGCTCGCTAAGAAAGCCAGTTGGAAGCTTGTCCACGGTTATGTGCCTTATGAGCTTACAGCCCGCAGAAGAATCTTTAAAGAAATAGTCTAAATTCCTTGACCTCATGAATATCTGCCCTCACTTCCGACAGGAATATTCTAATATATTCAGAATTATTTTCTAAAGTAGACGCAGAATCGATCTTTTGAAAAAGAGAATCAATTATGTATGATTCGTTCATATAAAGGTTCTTTAATATTTCGAAAGCGACTCCCAAGTTTGAGTCATTATTAGGTAAAATCTCAATATCATTGAGCGCATTAGCCGACAATAATGATTTCTAATACTGCAATTTTGAAGCACTTGAAATATCGTTTCTGGCCAGTAGACATTTTGGAAGAACAGAAGGAAAATGTGGAAAGAATACCTGTCCCCCTCACCCCTGAACTCTTGACACTTGATTGCAGGGATCTTTACTTCCTGCTTTGATGCATGAATATTTTTTATTATATTCTGCATCTCTTGACGCGATATTCCGTCTTCATGAGAGGCCTCTAAAGCTGCAGTATGCGCAGACGGAGGAGATGGTGAACTTGAACGCGGTGTCATACGCCAGATTAATTTTTCATTCTGTGTATGGTACTGTACCGCTTTGATTATTTCGTGATGACTTCTTCGATCAGAGCATCAAAGTTTTTAACTTCCTCCAATTTTGATTTAATTTCCCTCAATTTTGAGGAGACGATGTGACTATCTTCATGGCTTTCTGTGGCAGAAAGATCAAGAAGATTTGAAAAAGAGCGAGATTTTCCTTTTTAATCCAGACCGCCTCCCAGCTTCTTTGATAGACGATGTCTTGTGTGGTTAGAGTAACTGTTATTGGGTTCAATCCTGCAACGCAGAGTCCACAAATGAACTGCCACGAGAGTAAAATCTCCTGGACTCATTCTATTTAAAAATTTAACCTCTTTCTGAGGTAGAATAATTCTGGAGAGAGGGTGTCATTGTCTCTCCCTCCCAAATTTTAACTGACACTGTCTCTCCAATCCTCGACACGCTTTTTTATGACTCACACTATTAATTGAGACATCGTTTTTAATAATATTTGAAAAACAAAAAAATGCAAAAGAAATGAGATGAACTTATTAAATAAGCAAAACGCACGATATACCATATAAACAACGACCTTTGATTGACTAAGCAATTATCGCAAAAAGAGGCAAAAAATATACCCAAATAACCCAAAATAATATTTTCCGCAAAGATAACTAATTTCTTATTAGATAATATCTTTGAAAAGTGGGAAAGTCTCGATCTTTAGAAAGTTTATATATATATATATATATATATATAAAGGTAAGTTTATCTAGACCATTAATATATATAAGCAGCAGTATGGTATATATATAGATAGGAAGAGAAATAGCAATAAAGCTACACATGTTTCAATTCTTATCATACTGTTAGTTTTACTATATATATAAAAAGGTATATTCTAGATCCATTAACTAAATAAAAAGTATACTAGGTAAATTATAGTCTACTTGAGACTGACTATTTTCTCCACAAACGCAAACAAAAACATATGTGTGTGTATATATATATATATATATATATATATAGAGTATATATATATATATATATATATATGTATATATATATATATATTAGTTACATATATTATATTATTATTATTATTATATTATTACTATATATATATTATTATATTATTATTATTATTGTTATATATATTATTATTATTATATTATTATTATTATTATATATTAGTATATTATATATATACATATTATATTATTATTATTATTATTATATATTATTATTATTATATTATTAAGGTTGGTTATTATTATTATATTATTATACATACATATTATATTATTTATACATTATTATTATTATACATGGTTAGTTATTATTATTATTATATTAAGGTTATATATTATTATTATGTTGAAGAGTTATTATTATTATATTATTATTATGTATATATATATACATATTATTATACATATTATTATTATTATTATATTAAGTTAGGTTAGATATACACATATACACATATTATTATTATTATAGATATATATATATGATATATATATATATATATATAGAGCTTTATATAATGTATGATATTACTATTTATTTATTGATATATATATATTAATATTATTACTACATTAATATTACATTATTATACAAATATTTGATTATTATATTATTATTTACATAAGATATTATATATTTAAAGATATTAGATATATATATATATTATATGATATATATTAATATTACATATATATACATTATAAATATATATATAATATATTATATATATAAATAGTGTTATTATTATTACTATATATATTATATATTATGATAGATATATGATATATATATATATATATGGATATTAAATATATATACATACATATTATACATAATATGATATACATATGATATATGTATACATATTGGTTGTCATATTGTTATTAAGATATGATTGCTATGTGTTGTATGTATTGGTTATAATATTATATGTTACATATATATATAAATTATATTATTGTATTGGTTATATATTATCATTATATTATTATTGATATTATTATTATATATATGATATTTTCATACACCCAATGATATTACTTTTTGGTTGTAAAAAAATTCTAAATGTTTACCTTCATTTTAAGTTATTAAGGTTACATATATTATTATATATATATATTACATATTAGTATATATTATTATTGTTATAATATATACATGATATATTATTATATATATATGGTATATATTAATATATATATAAGAAGAGTATATATATATATATGGCGTATATATATATAATATATATATATATATATAGGTAGATATATTAATATATATGTTGTTATATATATTATTGTTATATTATATTAATATAAGATATATATAAGATATATATATATATATATATATATATATATATTATCTTATATACTGCTATTTACATATCAATGTACGCATATATACACATATATTATATATATGAAAAAAGAAACTTCAAAAGAGTTGAGGCTCTATAGCAATGCAAAGGTCACGAGTGATATTTGTGGAATAAAAGAGAAAGATGTAGACCAGAAACAAAGGATATGTGATACAAAGCCAGCCGAAGGAAATGTCTGATGGAAAACATAAACCTATATAAAAATTAAGATGGGTGCTATCACGCTTAGAATGAATGATAAATTACTACATCGACCGCGAAGTGTTTTAAATCCGAAGCGGCATAGGCAATAGGAGAAGGGACAAACCCAAATGGGATGTGGGTTGATGGAGTAAAGGAGCTATTAATAGCAAAAGGGATTAGTATGGATGAAGGAAATAGATTAATCGCAGATGGTAGATCCCTTGAAGAGCAATAGTTCATGGAAAGTTCCATCAAGGGTTGCAAGTAACTGATCAACCTGAACATAGCAAAATGGTCACCACCTGATTCCTGATCGTAACCTGACAATCAATCTGTAGTTGATGGTGGGGAGATTTCAAGTATTTAAGTTTAATAATATATATATATATATATATATATATACATATAATATAGATATATAGAGAAAGATAAGATAAGAGCATATATATACATATATATATTAAGGTTATATTATTATATGATGTATATGTTGCCACATATACATATGTTAGTTATTGGTTATACTGTTGTTAGTAGTTATATTAATATATTTTATTCTGTAAGTATATATATATATATATATATATATATATATAGGTAAAACTGAACCTTTCGTCTGACCTTTGATATTCGATATATCGATATATTATCGATGTCTATACATATAGATTATTATTATTGGTTGATATATTTTTGTTTTGTTAGATGATATACATATGTATATTGATATATATATATGTATTGTTGATACATGATAATATATACATATATACATATTGGCGATATTACATATATATATCGATATTGGTATATATTAAAGAGTTATATATTATTATTATTATATATATATATATATATTATATATATATTATATTATTTATATATTATTGATATATATATATTTTACGCTATGATATTACTGTATTATATATTATATTGTATACACATTGTTGTTGTTATTATTTCTATATGGATATATTCATTTTTTAATTATAGCTGTATGATGATCAAGAGGGATTACGAGTTGGTTGAGTTATTATTATTATTACATATATATATATTGTATATATATATATATATATATATATGACGACATTGGTATATATATATCGGATACTGAAAAGTATATATGATATATATATATTATGTTATATAAAAGATATATATATATATATATATATATACATATATATAAGTATATAGATATATATATTATAGAAAAAAAAGTTATTATGATGATGTTATATTAAAGATATATATATACACAAGATATATATATATATTTGTTATTATTAATAATGTTATTATATATATATATATATATATATATATTATATATATACATATATATATATATATATATATATATATATATATATATATATGTATTATATTTAATCTGGTAGTCTACCTAACCCCACTTTGTTATCCTCCCAAAACCTAAACTTAAAAAGGGGGTACAGTTGGAACCTAACTCTATACGGATGATACATCATGTACAGCAATACAACCTTTCCTTCATGTGTTATTGTTGGAAAGGAAAACTTTGTCCAAGTGGCTTCCAAGTCCCTTGCAACAATTCTATAACCATCTTTAGCAGTTACCGAAACTTTTGAAGGTACTTGTTCTCTGTTCATAACAAATAGGTAATGCCTTACAACATCTGCTTCTGAAGGAGTCATCGAAGGCGGAAATTCACATCGAAATTAGAAAATTTAAATTGCATGATTTGCTTCTAGTAGACATTATTGATTTTAATTTTTATTATTATTTATCTAAAAGTGTATATATATATATATATATATATATATATATAGAGAAAGAAAGTATGTATATATATATATATATATATATATATATAAAAGATTTCGCCTACCAAGGGAGGAATGTAAAATTTTTGTAGGTCAAGTTGAAGAATCAAAATTTTACCATCACTAGATGCGTCTAGCTCCTTTCTGATTCAGATATGATATAGTATATATATATGATATTATTATATAGGGAGAAGAAGGAGTGACATGTATGTTAATAGAAAGATAGAAAGAGGATAAAGATATGTATGATGATATGATATACATAATATATAAGTTTGGATCATCTTTAAAATTAGCTAAGAAGGGGTATCCAAGTGAAATTAAATGGTGAGCCCCCTCATACCTCATAAACACTTGACCCCTATAACTCAAAAATGTATTTATTGCAGAATACTATATTTTTTTAAACCCAAAGAGTTTTACATGGGTAAATTTGACCCTATACACCAATTTTCATCAAAAACAGATACGCAGTAGTAAGAAATCAATATGCTTTAACTACCCCAAAAAAAAAAATAAAAAGGGGGTATGTGCGAGGGGTAGGGGGTCGCACAGCCCTGAAATTTTAACCATAACATTAAACATATTAGACCATGATACTGACGTGTGTGCATACCGTTGTTTTTCATAAAACAATACTTTAATCAATTTCGATTAAGCAAAATATATATAATATATATATACTATATTAAGGTTGTTATATATAGCAGTAGCAAAGAAAGATAGCATGATATGCTATATATGCATATATATATATATATATGTATGACATATATATATTATTATATATTCCATAATTTATATCGAATTAATTCTTCGTTAGCTGAATGTATGGTGTATATTTACATAAATATATATATATTATATGGAGAGCATAATATATATATATATAGAGGGAGAGAGAGAGATGTAAGTATATATGTATATATATATATATATAAGATATGATAATATATATTATATTATGTTATATATATATGGTATGTGATGTTAGGTATGTTAACTGATGTTGGCTTAATATTTGCTTCATATTAGATTAAAAGATGTTTAGTCCCGTGAACAAAGACTTTTAAAGGGGTGTTAAAAAAGATGTAATATATATTTTTTTCCTTATAATCTATTTGTTTCATTCAAGTATAAACCAAAGAAAACTAACTGAGTGGAAAACAAAAATAATTAAAAAACAAACAAACATTAATTAAACTGTTTATTGACATAACTGCTTCTATTGTTCTTCCGAAAAAATATAAGTTAAACGATTAAACAAATTTCTGGTGACTGTTGAACGAATGCGTAATTAATGTATGGGTGGCGCCATCTCGGCGTAATGACGCGAAACGTTTATTCAGCTCGCTCGCGACATATATTTATATAAAACTCTTCATTAAAGTAAGGTTTATGGTAACAACTTCGAAGCTCTAAACAAGAATATATATATATATATGAGCAGCAGTATGGTTGTTATATGTTATGTTGGGTTGCTATACTGGCTATATAGCATACATAAATGGAAATAGTATTTTCGTAGAAAGGAAAATTATATATTTATATATTATGGCGGCGGTTGTTAGTTATATATACAGGCCCCTTTAACCGCTAGGCAAACTAGGCAAATGACTTAGGCGGCAGAATATGAGGGCGGCCCTTGGTGGCTAGAACGCGGCAGACAACGACAGCAAAACTAAATAATATATATA
The DNA here is from genome assembly GCA_015478945.1 of Trachelipus rathkii. Classification (NCBI taxonomy): domain Eukaryota; kingdom Metazoa; phylum Arthropoda; class Malacostraca; order Isopoda; family Trachelipodidae; genus Trachelipus; species Trachelipus rathkii. The sequence continues at coordinate 28,191 of JABUQX010065689.1, read as the reverse complement.
TGGCCACATATGTTATATATATATATATATATATATATGGTATATATATATGTTATTATATATATATATATATATATATATATATACATATAATTTTTACACTTGCTTTAGGTTTTTTTTTGCCTAAGGCGGAATGAATGGTTAAGAGGGCCTCTGTATATATATATATATATATATATATATATATATGTTATTATTATATATATATATACATATATATATATATATAGCAAATAAGAAATATATTGTAAAAAAAAATATATATATATTATATATATATATATATATATATATATATGTATTATATTGAATTAATATCAATTGTAGAAATATTGTTTCGGGTCGAAATGATGCATGTTGAAACTGAAAACAACTTTCGCGACGCTTTACCGATGAGCCATTCTTAAATACAAAATACTTTGATTCGCATACAATATTTTTGCGAACTGGAGCTTCCGTCAAAGTTACATCACCAAGTTTTCCCCTTGTCTTTCCCTCGATTTCCATCTCCAGGTTTGTGAAGATCGGATCGAAGGTAGGACTGGGTAAAAACCTGGTGATATCGCCTTGACACGAGCCCGATACCTAAAAGTTGCTTTCGATTGGGTTCGATTTTGGCTGTGGGGGCTTTCTAATTTTAGTACCAAATTTTCTTAATTTTTAGGCGATTTTGACCAAATAAAATGCAAGCAGGTTTTTCTGGCCCCTAAAACCTTAATTTCGGGTATTGTTTTTAGTCTATTTTGGTTTACTTTGCATTTTCATATCTTGAGAAAATATGTTTTTGGCAAAGAGGATTCACGTCCCACAATTTTTGTCGAAATTACTTGAAACTTGAACTATACGATGAATTGTCTGTTACCAAAAACTGACTAAAGCCATTTTTAGATATTCGAAGACGGATCTAAGCAATGGTCTAATTTTGAACCAAACTTATTTTGGTTCTGAAAAAATGAAAAATTGAGATGAACTATTTTTCAACGGTCAACGTGAAATTTTCAAGGCTTCCGTTGTTGGGACTAAAACTGAAAAGCCCCATACCCAAAATCGAACCCAGTCCTTGAATAAAGAATTTCCGACTTTGAGAATGACTCTACGGTGAAGCGTCGGGTACGTTTCTACTCAGCTGCAACATGCGTGTTCCGAACTCCATAAGAGGATGGAACGGCGCCTCCTACAGAACATGCAACGGAGAGTTGTGAAAAATCTTAGAACGCTTTTAATAATCTCTAACCTCAATGTAACATGCTTAAAAAGAAAAGAAATGTAATCTTTCCAAGAAAGCCAGAGTGAAAAGAAACTTTCAAAAATATTTAGAACAGAGAAAGTGTCTAAAATTTACGAGTATACACACACCAGGGATTAGGAGTAGTAGCCGGAAGCCTCCATTTTTTCTTACTCTTCTTCAGGAAGATACAAGATGAAAGGTACAAATTCTGAAAATAACAGAAGGAATGCCATTAAAAATCTAAACTTTCTTATTATTAAATTAAGAGAAAGTAGAGATTACATTCTAAGAAAAATATGAAACGTTAGACATAAATTAGTTGAAGTTTCAATATGATAGGATTCGTCTTATGTGAATTTGAAGGCAAATGCTTGAGAAGAGGTTATTGGATGGACTTATGAAACGTAGGGAAAGGAAAAATAAAAATTGGAGAAGAAAGCTCATAAAAGACTCAAAAAAAACAAAAACATTGTTGGTCTGACCTAGAATAGATTTAATATTATTCTTATGTGAAATACTTGTATGTAAGTTACGATTTAAATTTTTTGTTTCAAAAATTTCAACATTTATTTAATTCCTCAAATTAATAATACCGCATCTATTATATATACATTTGAAGCACATTCATAATATTTGTTTACTAAAATTATTTTCAGTTTATACATACTAAATTATATCACGATTAAAACTTTATTTCGAAATTATATTAGCATTATTACTATAAGAATATTAGAAAAAATATCAAGATACAGAAATTTTAATAACACGTAGATTTTGAAAATTTATAATCAGTAAGATTTGTTACAAGGAGACTTAAAAAAATGAAGAAAATCTCATTATCATGCGTCTGCTATGTATTAATATATATTATAATTTCCTATAGTTATGCAGGAAATTAAAGTTAAATAGTTATTTAGTAAATATAGAGATTATTCTGAATGAAAATTAAAAATTTAGATTTATATTGACCAAAAATTAAATTTTTAAATATTATATATATATTATATACAATATATATTCAATTATAATATAATTAACTAAAATAATATTTTTAAGATAAACAAAAATATATTTAATAAATTTATATTATCATTTCTACTACTACTACTCCAAATAATAATAATAATAATAATAATAATAATAATAATAATAATAATAATAATAATAATAATAATAATAAATTAATAATAATAATAATAATAATAATAATAATAATAATAATAATAATAATAATAATAATAATAATAATAATAATAATAATAATAATAATAATAATAATAATATAATAATAATTAGATAATAATAATAATAAAATTAAAAATAATATAATAATTATAATAATACATATAATAATATAATAATAATAAATAATAATAATAATAATAATTTTTCAATTTTCAAAAAATTTATTCAATTTTATGAACATTACATTTATAGGTTTTTTAGTTTAGTTTACAATATATAAATTTATAAAGTAGGTCCTACACTACTAAATACATTCTATATAAATAAGGGAAAACTGCTCCACTGCTTTGAAAGGGGGGCACCTGGGGAAGCACAGTAATTTCCTTCGAGCCCAAAATAATTAATACAGAATGAAATTTTATTGCTTACAATACTGATAATAATTAATAACAGATTATAGTAATTATAATAATGATAAAGTAGGTAGATTAATAATAATCACAAATACTGAAGTAAAATACTGACCATATCATGTGATTTTAAAATAATAATAATAATAATAATAATAATAATAATAATAATATTAATAATAATAATAATAATAATAATAATAATAATAATAATAATAATAATAATAATAATAATAATAATAATAATAATAATAATATTAGATAAGATGATAATAACATTAATGGTAATCTGAAGAATTGATAACTATTACTATTATCCCTAAAATAATAGCAGCAATAATAATAATAATAATAATAATAATAATAATAATAATAATAATAATAATAATAATAATAATAATAATAATAATAATAATAACAATAATAGTTATCAGGGTACTGTAATCCTTTATTGTGCCAGTTAATTTTTAATAATATTAAATACACGATTCAAAATCTAAGAAGAAATTGTCGTTGATAAGGAGAGATTTCAGGGGAGGTGGGGGGGGGTCCTACCATTTGGTTTAAAGCAATTTTTTTTTTGCGGTAAAGCAATATAGTATGATATTAATATAATATATTATATATATATAATATATTATGTGGTTTTTTTGGTAGTATATACATTATATATATAGATATATATATATATATATATATATATATATATATATAGGTTATTATAATATTATATATATATATTATATATATATATAATATATATATATATTTCAGTTTAGAGATTTTCGAATTATCTGACAATTCCTAATGCCGAGTCATTTATATTATTTTATTCTTTTTTGCCTTTCGTTATATAGGAATATGAAAAAAAATAAAATAAAATGCTAAACACTAATTAAAAGAGTTAATATCCTATCTCTTTAAGAACATAAATGAGTTGACATGACTTTCTTGCAATTACTTCTGGTTTGAGTCTTCAGTGAATTAACATTGTATATCTTTCCAATTCATGAAACCATTAAAATATGCGAGTTTATTACCGAAAAATTATCATAATTTCTTGCATATTCAATTAGTTGTTGTTGCTGTGTGGTTGTTGTTTTTTTAATTTTTTTTTAGTTTATTAAAATCCTAGAAAATATAAGCGGTTTGTGTGTATATATATATATATATATATATATATATAGATATAGTTGAAGCTCACAGTGACGTGAAGTGTTAGTATATATTGTAGTTATAATATATATATTAATAATATTATATATATATATTATTATAATATATTATATTATATATTATATAAGTTATATATATAATAATATGTTATATAATATATATATATATATATATATATATATAAGCATCCGGTTGTATTAAATGAAAGTGTAACAATTTAAATAAAATAGAAAACGTGCATGATCTGATTGAAAAGTAAAAAATATTCCGATAAACTTTTCAAAAGCTCATCGTCATGTCCGGGAAACGCGAGACTCGACCGGGAAAGTGCGACGAATCAGCGGGTGTGCTAAGTGAAAACAAAAATGGCTGCTTCTGTAACGAACCGCTGAGACTATTTATTGAATATTCATTAAAAAAAAAATTAAGATTATTGTGTGATTTCCATTTTTTTTTGTCAAATTTTTATTTTATTAGATTTTCTTTTATAGTTTCTTAAAATAGTTTCCATTTTATTGTGGAGAATTTTAGTCTTATTTTTCAGTTATTTCGCACTTGATTGAAAAGCGCGGTTTTCCTTCGCTCTGCTTAATCATCGGTCGAGCTTATAAAGTTATGAAGACTCGGAAACGAAACAGTTTTTCTTCTTTTTCTCTTTTGAGATAGAAGAGAGAAATGGTGAAGAAAGACTGAAAAGAAAGAAAAAATGTAATACAAATACAATATTACGAAAAAAATGAATTAAACTGAGTGTAAAATTATAGTAGATAAAATGTCCATTCATTCGTAACCTTATTCCATAGGGAGGAAAATTGATTACAAATTAAATAATTTTAATAATATAAGTACATAATTTTCACATTACATAGTTAGATCTACATAGTACATACAATAGTATATGATAGTATATATAGTATATATATATAATATATATATATAATATATATAGTGATATATATAATATATATAGCTGTCATGTGTTAATTAATATATATATATGTAGAGTTATATATAATATATATTTATATATATATTACATTATATATATATATTATATATATATATATAGTGAGTAATAGTAATAAAATATATAGTATATAGTATATTATTATAGGGTTGATTGTGTATATAAGATAATAATGATATATAATAGTTTTTACTATATATATATATATATATATATTATATATTTATATTTTATTGTGAGTATATATACTATATATAATTATATTATATATTCAAAGGTGGCACCCGCAACTTTTTTGCTAGTCGGCAATTCGCCATTCCGCTAACTTTGTTGGACATTCCGCAATTCGCAATTCCACAAACATTCTGATTGTCAGTCCGCTATCGGCAATTAGTCTGGTCGCAACTTTATTCTGGCTTCCCCAGTCAGTTATGCGCAGGATCGGTAATTCTATCGCTAAATTTATTTTCCACTATTGATGTCTGCAACTGTCCGCGTAACCTTTATGGAAGTTGGCCATCCGCTGCCAATTCCATAATTGTTTTTGGTAGCCGCTTAAATTGCGGAATTGCGAACTTAAATTGCTGAATGTTTTAGGCATTCGCTAAACTGAATTCCGCAACTTTTCTCAAATAATCGCAATCGCAATCGCAATTCTGCATTTTTTTTTTTTTGTTAGTCTGCAATCCGGAATGCGATCTTACTGTATTATATCTATATATATATAGTATATATATATAATTTATATATAGATACTATATATATATTTATAGTTAGTATATATATTATTTTAGTATTATATATTATAATATATATATATATTTATTATATATATAGTATATTATATATTATTATCAATTATATAATATATGACTTCGGTGGATCTTTCTCCAGTAAATTTTTTGTGGGAAAATGAGGTTTTAAATTTGATTTTTTACTTTTTCCACCTTATGTAACAAAATGTACAAAGCGCTCATGGTACCAGATGCGAGTTTTTTTTAAACAATGTAAAATAGAAATAAATTATAAATATAAAATGTTAAAATTCATTAAGTGGAGGCTATGATACGTTAAAGTAAGGTTATGTGAGTTACGTTAGGTTTATCATAGATTTAAAATTATTATTTCTTTAATTAACTTCTTCGTATTACAACCGGTTGAAGAAGCAACTGGCAACTTTATCTTTATGGTTATTGGTTAAAAAATAAATCAGGGTTGGGAATTTTTTTTTTTTACATAAAGTATCTTTCGGTGAAAGAGTCACTACTGCATAGTAATATATATATATACATATATATATTATATTATATATATATATTATATATATATATATATATATATATATATATATTATATATATATATATATATATATTATATTATATTATATATATTATTGTACATTTATAATATATTATTTATATATATTTGGAAATATAAAGTATATATTATAATTATATATATATATATATATATATATATATATATATATTATATATATATATATATATATAATATTAATGCAAAGATAAGATTAATTTCCATAATATCTCAAAAGGAGATACAAATTTCAACAATGGTTTGTGTCCTATGTCCGTCAGACATATCAGTATTACTTAAATAAGTTTAATTTCACAATTAGTCAATGACAATAAAAATACTTTTAATAGTAATAATAATAACAATAATAACTAAACATTTAACTGCTGCGATAATAATAAAATATTATGATAATAATAAATAATTATAATATAGTAATAATAATATATATAATTATTTATAATTATTATAATATAATAATAATAATAATAATAATAATAATAATAATAATAATAATAATAATAATAATAATAATAATAATAATAATAATAATAATAATTATAATAATAATAATAATAATAATAATATTAAAATCATAATAATAATTACATTCTAATTAATAATAATAATATAATAAGAAAAAGAAAGAAATATATAATAATATTAATAATAATAATATTATATAATAGATAATAATAATAAATAATTAAAACTAATGAATTTATTATAAGTATATAATAAATAAAAACAAATAATAATAAATAATAAATCTTAAATAATAATAAATAATAATAATAATATAATGACATATCGTTAAAATCACTTCTTCTTGTCCTACATGTTTTGAAATATTTTTTTATATATAATGATGAGAAATGAGCATTTTCTTGCTCAAAGTACTTCATCTTTCTTCTTGGTCCCAAATGTTTTGAAATATTTTTTTATATATAAATTTAAAACGTAAGTAGAAATATTGATGATAATAATGATAATGATCATTTTCAATAAATATCAGGAAAAAACCATAAATGTCTTTGAAATTATTACTGTATAGTTTTTTATTATTGCTATTATTTTAAGCCCCCCCCCCCCAAATCTTTTTTTAAGGGTCGACACTCCATGATATAATGATATTTAATGACATAAGTATACTGATAATAATAAATGATTGTGATAATTTGCTTCATTCATTTTTATTGTAACTCTGAAGAGTGATTTTTATTTCTTTTGCACGCGAAATAGATTCTCCATGTGGTATCCCTTCAAAACTTAATTCAAATAAGCAAGGGCTTATACACAGTGGCGTAAGTAGGATTTTTTTCGGAGGGGGGGGGGGTTTATTTCATTGGGGTTAAAAACTCATGTGTATTGATTTTTTTTCTATATTTTAAATCATTTTTCATTGATTTTATTTGAAAATTTTGATAAAATTTTGATTTGTTAAAATTTCGGAGGGTCGGGACTGTAGCCTTTCAGTTCACATCCCACTGCGTTTGCCACTATAAACCAAAAGAGAAGCAAAACAAGAAGATTTTCATATCAAAGGTCGAAGAGCTTAGAAACTCGTTCCTTGAATTCAAGTCAATGGAGTACGATAAAAAAAAAAAAAGAGAGAGAGAGAAGAGAGAGGGAGAGAGGAGGAGAGAGAAAGAGAGAAGAGGAGAGAGAGAGAGAGAGAGGGAGAAGAGCGTAGAAACTCGTTACTTGAGTTCGAGTCAAGAGAGAGAGAGAGAGAGAAAGAAGAGAGAGAGAGATGTGTGTTCCTCACTTTGTTTGTTAAGTAAAGGAAAGAATGAGCACTGCGGTTAAGTGCATTTTCAAAGTATTGGACAGAAAAGTAATGAGAATATGTAAAGAAGAGTTATATGACCTCTTCCTTAGTAGGAGTATATACTGCTAAAGAGTT
>JABUQX010065688.1:60000-77500 GCA_015478945.1 Trachelipus rathkii | reverse complement strand
AAGACAATTTCAAGAAAGGGATTGCTATGATTATTTTCCCATTTCAGTTTATAATATCATACAGCACAAGAATATCTATTATTATATTATTATTATTATATTATTAATTACTATTTATTATTATTATTAAATTATATTATATTATATTATTATTATTATATTATTAATTATTATTGATTATTATATTGATAATAATTATGTAATTATTATTTATTAATTATTATTGTTATTATATAGCAAAATTTCGGTAAATCTACTATTTTAAAGTAAATATTATTTCTTAAAATTCAAAAACACCTTCCAAGCATGATATACAAGGTAATTATTATATAGTATAAAACCATATTGTATTATCTAAGGGGCCGTTCTGAAGGACATAGAGTTGCGTGCTAGCCAGCAAAAGACATTTTTCGCTAAATATGTTTTCAATTGATTATATATGAAGTACGACAGTGAATTCCTAAAAGCCTTAATGGAGATGACGAGTATAGATCTTTACAAAGCCAACTTTCATAATGAATTTTAAACAAAGAGAGAAATACTCTAATATATTAAGATCCTACGTAAAAGCTATAATGTAGTTTTATCAATAGGCAATATATTTTTTAAATTTTTAATACTAAAATTAGCGATTCAGGATTCTACTCCCAAGTTCTGAATTAAAATTAGGTTTAAATAAATAATTAAACAAAAAGGAATTCATTTATACTGAACTTGTATTAACCGATTTTAGATCTACAATCTGTGAATTGATCAGTAGTGAGTTTTGGATTATTATAATAATCCATACTCTTCTAAGTAACGACAAATTTCAATTAATCAATACTTCACTTTGTTACTAATACACCCCTTTGCTTTTGCATAATTTGAAAAAATATTGAAAGTTTTTCTTTTAAGCCATTAAACCAAAAAATCACTTAATTTTCTGAGAAAAGTAATTCTGTTAAATCAAATAGTTGTTTTCTTTCAGAGACAGTCATGAGTGGAAAGCAACACCACGGCTATTTCATAAAGTGAGCAAAAAAATTCAAGTAACTGATAAAAGCAGGAGACAAAGAATGCTATACCTACCTTGGCAGAGCTCAAGCATAATCCCCAATCTACCTAACATATGGTTTGTCTTCTCCTTGATAATATACGTATACATGAATCGTAATAGTCAATTTCTCAATTAATTATGCATTAAGAAGATAAATATCACTGAAAATTTAAAGAAGAAACTGAACATATTTGACCAATTCAACTTTTATTTCAATATCAAGCTGGAGAAGCGTGTTGAGGAGATGGAATACAGATTAATTAGGGAAGAACTTCTCACGCGTTTTCTTCAAGGGGAAGGACACTACTCTTTACTGGGGTATGGAGTAAGGGACCAAGGAACTTGCTACCTCTGAGTAGTGATCAATAATTCTCTTGGACAAGATTTTGTAGAAGTAGCTTTAAGAGTAACAGGTTAGATATTATTTTTATTATTATTATTATTATTATTATTATTATTATTATTATTATTATTATTATTATTATTATTATTATTATTATTATTTATTATTTTATTATTATTATATTATTATTATTATTATTATTATTATTATTATTATTTATGTATTATTGTCAACATTCTCAACAAAGCCGACATATGAACACAAGCATTTGACCTAGAACAGCAGTAACTTTAACCGAGCTGACAAGCAGGTTAGGACACTATATTATTATATTCATGTATTATATGGCTATTATTATTAATTATTATGTAACCATTAATTATTTATTAATTTCATTATATATTAATCATAGTTATATTTATTATTATTATCATGATTTTACAATTATATCAATTAAACGTGTTCAATAACCAAATGAGACTGAAATTTAATATTAATGTGTGGGGAGATGACTTCGATTGTGACTCACTTAAGAAATCTTGATCGCTCGTTGTAAGAGAAAGATGATTTTATATTAGCTCCCTCATTACCATAAAACATGCATTTGTAATTTATGTGAAAGTATACGATTAGAAAAGTACATTTTTTTTTATTTTATATTTCATAATCAAGTAATTCAAGCGCCAACCGTAAGGAACACTTTTGAAGCTCTCCATGAATCCATATAATCTAATACTAAAAATATTATGATATATAGTTGATATATTAGATAAGATAAAAATTATTAATTATTAATTTATTTTTATTATAATTAATTAATATTAATCAACATAATATTCCAATGATACATTATAATATATAGATTCCATTATTTATTATAGTCTTTATTATTATTCAACAATCCAACATTGCTAATTATTATATTATATAGCACTAATGATTAGTTAAAGTACCATCAATAGTTAAAGTATATATTTCCAATTCTTTAAATATAAAGAGTTGTAAATTCGAAAAGAAAGTTATATTAATAATACGATGCACGCAGGACTGAAACACGATAGGATACCCACGTAGAGTCACAACTCCCACACACGTCCACAAACGGAAAAAGGAATCGTCATACAGGAGAAGGAAAAAGGTAAGAAGAAGAGTGGACATAGGATAAAGAATCGAAGCAAGACTACACACTTTGGTTCAGAGAAAGAAAGAATTAAAGAAGAAGAAAAGAACAAGAAAAGACTCTTAATATGCCGGATAATCCATGAAGCACAGAAACGTGGCCCAGGCAAGAGACGAAGGAAGAGGGAAAAAAAAAAAAAAGAGACGTGGTTAGAAGAAAAAGAAGAAAAGAAGAAGAGAGAAAAAAGAAAAGAAAAAGTAAGATAGAGGCGAAAAAAGAGCCACGTATGCGAGAAGGAACTGATACCATACTAAATACCCAAACGCTCGTACAGGGGGTGAAATAAAAAATAAAAATAAAAATAAAAAACAAAATAAAACTGCTCATAGTCAAAAGAAAAGAAAAAAATTTCAAAAAAAAATCTAACATGAAGAGATAAGAAAAAAAATATAGAGTAGAGATATTATAAGAAGAAAAGAGAGTAAGAAAAATAAGAGAGGATAAAGAGTTAATTACAGTGCGTGTAGATGAGGCGCGTATCAGATCAGGTAAGACCACAACGTTTTATCATAGATATAGAAGTATTGCGTACCTTTAATCAGAAATATAAGGTCATATAAGTAGTGATATATATATTGACAGATAGGAAAGATAAAAGTTGACCAAGTCCAGATAAGAGGGCGATTCTGGAACTAAATAAAGATCATAAAGGAAATAAATTTAACAAACTTACAAGGGAAACACTGTAATACAAATTGAAACTTAGGAAGTTGAGCATATGAATAAACGATAAAGGGATGGTAGAGAGAATATCAATGCATTGCCCTCAAGCTAAGACATCACACAGCTCAAGCTTCTGCATATTTAGCATTAGGAGGTAAATTATAAAAGTATTTTTTTCTATTTTTTAAAAGACTCTTCCTTTATTTCTTTACCTAATTTCTTTTCATTTAAACTATTTCAGACTCTTCACCCGAGCTTCACTATCGTTTTCAGCAGCAAACTTTACAGCCCGGACCATCTGTAAGTTTAAAATGTGTTGCGACTGGCAATCCTCCTCCACAATTTGTATGGACTTTAGATGGTTTTCCTCTTCCTGAAAGTGATCGGTAAAATACACAATTGTATTAAAACATCAAATACTTTCTAACCTTATTTCAAAACTTAAAACTGGAATGTTCCTTACCTTGAAGCTAGAAATACAAGTAAATGCTATCAGTTTAATGTCTTCTGTTTCATTTAGTGTGGTTCGCCATATATTCTTTTCAATTTCTTTTGTTAAGGTTTCTGGTTGGGCAGTATGTTACAGTACATGATATACATATATATGCATGTAAATTATTTCAATTTACAACGCTTTCATCTAAAGTAGTTCACCTTATAATCTCTGCCTGTTGTCTCTGTAGGTTTCTGGTTGGACAGTATGTTACAGTACATGATGACGTCATATCTCACGTGAATATCACTAACGTCAGGGTTGAAGATGGTGGAGAATACACGTGCACAGCTACAAATTCAGTAGGTTCAATATTACATTCTTCTTCAGTCAACGTTTATGGAATGCCTTTTATTCGTCCAATGAAAAGGATATCAGCTGTGGCAGGATCAGATTTAAAAATAAAATGCCCAGTTGCAGGATTTCCTATTGAAACGATAATGTGGGAAAAAGGTTATGCATATTTTCAACAATTTTTGTAAATTATTTATAAATTTTAATTTTCTTAAACTATTATTATTATTATTATTATTATTATTATTATTATTATTATTATTATTATTATTATTATTATTATTATTAGTATTATTATGTATTATTATTGATTATTAATTAATTATTATTATTATAATTTATATAAGCTTATATTTGATTTTATTATTTATATTATTATTATTATTATTATTATTATTATTATTATTATTATTATTATTATTATTATTATTATTATTATTATTATTATTATTATTATTATTATTATTATGTATTATTAGTAGTAGTAGTAGTAGTAGTAGTAGTAGTAGTAGTAGTAGTAGTAGTAGTAGTAATGTTAAAACAGTAATAATGACACATGCAATATTAACAGAAGTACTAATAAACCTATATGTGATAAAAAAGTTACTATCTTAGATGGACGTGCACTACGCAATACGATGAGACAAACGGTGTACTCCAACGGAACATAGTACTGAAGCAAACTCAGAGAGGGGTCGGACGGAAGGAAGGGTATACTTGTAGAGCCACATATGATTGGTCGTTTAGAGTATCGTAGAGCAGTTTTCGTCGTACGAAATGGAATGTTTTTCATTTTTGTGAGACTCTGTCCAGAATATCTATTGAAGCATATTTATGCAATAATCCCAAATATATATATATATATATATATATATATATATATATATATATAATATAGTATATACTAATATATATAGTAAATATTATACTATATATATATATAATATATAGAATAATATATATATATAGATATATATTATATATATATATATATATCTAAATTATATATACGTCTTTTTATATATAATGCGAATTATTTTATTTTATAGGTGTTTCAATAATATCGGTATTTATATTTTCATAATATATATATCGTATTTTATTATCAGCTGTTTTGAGGTAAATTTTCGAAATGCTGATCTACCCCATTGCAACAATACACACCTTACATCGTCGTACAATGAACTTACGAATACGCTCCAGGATTCCGGAAGCGTTCTGTATAATGTCGAATACTTGCTTTATATGGTCGCAAAGAACGTCGACAGGAAGAACTTTTATTTCATGTAAAAGTTGTCTTAAATATCCCATCAAGAAATAGTCTAACGTACAGGTCACGAAATTGGTCAACCTCTACTTATTCATCTGTTCGGAAACGCATCATCTAGATATTATCTGACAACCAAACTAAAGTGTTGTGGAGGACCATCTTGCGCGAATCAAAGGTTAAGTCGAATGACTAGTAGAATGTCTTCCTGCAGGTCGTCAGCTCTTGCTCCAAAAGCAATTTGCATGAACGTCAGATTAATGTGTCTGGCAACAACTTCAGTTCTAAGAGATGACCACCAGAGTTACAGGACCATTTATTTCTATCCTTGCTTGGTGATTGGAATCGGCATCAAGAAATGGCAATCACATGGTTATGTGAGCTCATTCGAGGATAAATAAGTCCAAAATAGACGACATCTCACAAAAACTAGCCTTCTTACTTCCCCATATCACCTCCAATCACTTACTTTAGTGATAGTTAAACATGATCTCTGGTAGTGAAATTTTATGTATCTATATTGTTATATGCTGCTCAAGTCTTTCTTCCTTTATTTTATTTTATTTCAACCTATTACTGAAATAAAAATAGAAATTACTAATTACTATATAACATTATATGAGATCTGTAGCGTTATCTAACCTTGCGTTTTCACTCCTACTAAAAAAACCTCGACACATTGAAGCTGTAATATATACTATAACCAAAATAGGTTGTATGATAATATATATATGTGAAGTAATTTGACTATGCAGTACCTCAGTAGCTAATATGGTTATTGTTAACTCGTAAGTCAGGTTAATCTGTTTTAGTTACGTTTATGATGATCGCCTTTAATATATTCATAGTTCTAAATACGTGTTTTTTCTTTATAGTGCCAAAAATTGTTGTTAGACTTCTGTGAATGCTCTTTCTTTTGGAGTGTCTCTACTTTATGTACGCGAGAGATCTTCATTTAATAGAGTCTTCTCATCACTTTATGTTTCAAGCTCCTCTCTCACAGTTTTCATTGATATAAAATTTTATTGGTTTCCTCAATGTGCGACTATCCTAGTTCGTGCGCGAGATTCTCTATTCAGCGGATACTCGTCGATCTGAGCGCAATGATGCCATATTAATTATTCATTCGGTATACTTGCTCTTAACACTTATACCGATTATGAGTACTACAATTCCTCTCTTCTCTTTTAAACTTTCTCTCATATACATCAACGTTCTATTGTGAGTATATTTTCAACGTACTCACATACTTGAGGAAATTAATCCATTCATCGATTCTCAAGATATCTGCTTAGTGATTGAATTATATTTATGCTTTGTGAGGTAAAATTTTCTAGTCTATTACATGATAAATGACCCTTAGAGTAGTTGGTATAGACTAAGTTCTACGATCCGTGAATATGTGAGTCTGTAAATTATCTCATTATGGATTTACTTTACAACATATCCAGTGAACCCTATATTTCCCTAGAATTTATAAATCACTATGTTATATCATCTGGAATGTCTGGTGTGTATATCAAGAGATTTCACGTGGTACATCTGTGTTCTCCAGAGTACCAAGCGTTACAAGTACAAGTACTCTAGGAAATTTAGTCATGATTTATCTCATTCTAGATTCCAGTGTGTATATATTAGTCACTCATATCACATATACATAGCGAATATCCTTGAGGTTTCAAGCACAAGGATACCTCACACAGTACATTGCGCCACTCAATACGACACACCCACATACGGCTGAAGACGTACAAGGTACGAAGTTAACTGTCATTATTAATACATTTTCAGCATGTGACCTCAAACTAGTACAATAACTTGCTTGAATCGTGATATTTTCACTTATTTATTACCAACTAAGAATGGTCTATACACTTTGACCTTATCTGAGTTGAGGTATCTGACTTCCTTTCAGAGTAATTGTGTACAAGAGAACCTTAACTTTAATTAGTGTTAGTTTCTTGTGACGTGTAGTGAACTTAACATTTTCCATAATATTATTTTTCACTCTACTATATAAATATCTAAAAATAAAAACACTGTGATTTGGTTATATTCTTTAGTATCTCGTGACTATTTCGTCTCTCGGATACGATGCCTTCAGTATAAGTTAATTGTAGCTCACTATTTATAATACCGTCTCAAGAAATTCAATATAACAATACTTATATAATTTTCATCTCGATAAATATTAGAGCTAATAAAATCAAATTCATTTACGTCATATAGAAAATAAAAACTCTTCTTTCCTCTTAATATATATCCGATACTGAGATAGCATAGTTACTCACGATCATGCCATCTCTCGAATATATCGATCATCATCTATACAAAACTTCTTTCGTACCAAACTCATCTGTATCTACTCTCTTATCATCTACACTTTTCATAGAACGATTCCTCCCGCAAATGAACTTCTCCGTACTGCCACCCAACCCCCTCCAACTCATTATTGACTAATATGGTAAGTGGTATTGAACTGTATATCATTGCACTCCTAAAAAATACTCTCATATTGCAAACTATCAATATCTTCATGCTCTCTACTACATGACATATTCTCTCTCGTCTAATGCTCTCTCATACTCTACGAATACTCTCTCTCTCTAACGTACTCTCAATCTCAACTCCTCTACGTGTCTCTCTCTTCTCATCTCCTCTCTCCTCACTCTCTCCTTCTCTCTCTCTTCTTTCTCCTTTCTCTCTCTCAATTCAGACGCTCTAAACACTGTATTAATTAGGAAGGCTAGCTCGGTCAAGCTTAGCGCGTGATTAGAGTAATTCACCCTCCTTTTGTTAATCAATAACATCTTCTCTTCAGAGACTATGGCTCTACGAGTTCGATTTCTTGCGTCCCACCATAGGTAAGACGCTATTTCCAGAGAGTCTCCTCCATCCGTTCTTCTCCCTCTCACTAACACTATCATCTCAGACCTCTATACTCCCTTTTTCTCTGCCTCGCATAGTATGATCAAACCCATTCATCTACATTACTCGTCTCTCGTCTAACAACAAAGGTTATTCCTCTTCCTTCCCAAGAGCTCTCCCTTATTCTGAGTACTTCAATCCAGTGCGTCTCTTCAACTTCTTGGCCTGCTGGTACTAACACCGAGTATTTCCTCGAGGTCTCTCTCGATTTTCCTTAGCAACTACACATACGATTTTAACCAATACTTTCAATTCTTCTAATCTATACATACTTCATAGTTTCGTTAGTATAGCTTTTTGGAGAGGACTTTACTTGGTGATCTTCTTTTACTTCTTTCACAGGGTCTTGGCCTCGTTACTGAGCTGGACCTTATTCTTACTCCTTTCTATCAGGTCTTTATTTGCTCCTCGTTATCTTTCGTGATATCCTTTCTTTTGCACATACTCATCTTATATATTCAGCGATCCTTGGTCTCTCACGTTACACTGGTGTGACCTCTTTCACTTTTTCTTTCAGTGTCTTTTTTTCGGAGTCCTCGGTTTACTGGTGATCTTCTTCCCTCTCTCATTTTTTCACGGTCTTGCGTCCTACAGTTTACTCGAGTGACCTCTCTTTAACTATTCTTTACAGTCTGGTCCTTTTCTGTTATCTAAGAGTAATTCTTCTTCTCGTCTTTCTTTCTACGAGTTCTGCGTCCTCGTTTACTCGAGTTGACATTTCTTTCTCCTTTTCTTTCATGGTTTTTGGATCACTCTGTTTCTTTTTTATGCTGATCTTCTTTCCTTATACATTCAGGTCCTTGAGCATCGTTTACTAGTTGCAACCTTCGCTCTTCACCTCTATACTATGTCAGTATCTTGTGTCCCTCTCGCTGTTAACTTTAGTTGCAACCTTGTTTCATTCTTCTCTTCTTTCAGGTCGTATGGCTCCCTGATTACTCACTGTGTAATTCTTTCTATGCACTCCTATACTTTGTCACGTATCTGGTCCTCAGTTACCTACTATGTTTGACTTATATCCTATACTTATTCGAGCGTCTTCAGGTATTTTGTCCTGCTAAGTTACATGAGCGTATTATTTCTTCATTTCCTCTTCTTTCTACAGTGGTGGTACATGGACTCGTTACTGGTGACGCTTCTTATCCTTGTGTGTCACGGTCTTGCGATCTCTCCTCGTTACTGGAGGATCGTATTACTGTTTCTCTCTCCTTCTTTTCATACTATGGACTCCATTCAGGCCTCTCAAGTGTTGATGCTTTGATATACTACTACCTTCTAGACTCACTCTTTCAACGGTTATGAGTTCCGAGTCTCCTACGATTAATGTGTTACTCCTCACTTTATCACTTTCTTTCACTTTCTATTCAGGTCTTCCCGGTCCTCTGTCCTCGTTTTCAGTCCTTCTTTCACTTTCCTCATTCAGGGTCTTTGTCGATTCCTCGTCTCCTAAATTGGTTACTTTACTATATATCTTCATGTTCATCTACATCGTGTCTTTGGTGTCCACACTACTGTTTCACTAGGCATATTAAACATTTGGCTTCTATATCCTTCTCCTTTCAGGACTACTTAGGGAGCTCTGCTCCTCCCGTTACATCCAGCTGTGAACATTTCCTCCTCATCCTAATTCTCCTTCTAACTTCTTCTATCTATCCCTGCTTGTTACATTGTTCATACTTCTTTCCTTTTACTATATACCGCAGCCCTCTTTGGTCCTCCGTTACTATGGCTATCGACCTATATACTCTCACTTATATCTCTTTTTCAACTATCATGTGTCCGTCCTCTCAATAATCTACCTGCTTTGCAGTCATTCTTCGTCCTTCACTCTCATTTCAAGGATATATCTCACTTATCGTTATATCCTCAGGTGACCTCATTCCTATCTATTTCGGAGGTTCGTTAACCCCGCGAGTCTCGTTCACTGCCAGTTTACCTTCCTCTTACTCTCTCATCTTTTCATTAGGTACTCTATTGAGTGTGCTGCGTACATGTCCTCCTACTTTACCTTCTATTCATTCGTCTTTTTTCTACTACGTACCTCTAGGTGTCGAAACCATTTCTTTATTGCTGTGGCACATAAAATAGTTATCGCAAAGCACTATATTGGAGTAGGAAACTAATGCTCATGAGGCTATAAATTCCATCTCACCTACTTCCCGTCTCTCCTCCGTTCCACTATTACTTAATATGTTTATAATACCACTCTCTAACCTGAGGCTCGTTTTCTCCTATTAAACAGCTATCTTTAGTGTCTTAATCTAACGGTCACAGCCACTGAAGTCGTGTCATCCTTTAATCCATACATTACAATGGTTACCGTTTCCTGCAGTGATTTTTGCGTCGACTTTCCGAAGTTGCTTTATTCCCTCAATATACCATTCTCAAATGTCACTTAAACACAAGCGTACATGTCCGACCTCTCTTAAAGAGTGAGAACTTCTCCTTTCCATATCTTTAATCAACATTCCCTATTCTACTGTACGCTCAAACCTAGGTATTTTTTGCTAATCCACTATATAGATTAATCTCCCCTAACAAAATTCTGAATTTACTGCATCTCCCTATATCATGCCCACCAACTAGCTCGCGAGTGTCTCCCTAATCATTAAGTGTTCAATAGGTCAGCTATACGTATGTGTGGATAACTAACCCTTTGATACTTCTCCTAACGAACATTCCATTTCACACACGTATTCTGAAGAAACTAACGGACTTTGATAGTGTGTACATTGCGCTCGGCTCGCTGAGTATATGATGCAGATTACCGAACTGAGAGTTCAGAGGATCGAGATTGTCTAGTGTCATTATCGTTACCGAGAAAATTAGCTCAGGCAGCTATATATCTATCAGTAGCTGACATATAAGGATCAACTCATGCAAATGATGACTGAAAGTTGAGTAACACATCATAAATTATAGCAAGAGTGATTATGAGAGTGGACATGTGTACGTGGAATATCTGCCCCTACGGCTCAATATATAAGATGATATCTAAATAGATATCTGCTCATGGTGCGTCAAAAACTCTGCTGCATCTCACTCAATTATATCTGGTATATCATCTCTGCCAAATACGTGTACATATAGGCATTGTATTGACGACTATCCGAAATTCATATAATCTCTCACACAAGCCAGATTGGTCAGTCGACGCTAAGTAGTGTAAATGCGTACCTTATTATAAAGGTATAAAAAGGTTAATTATAGGGAATATAGTAATAACTATATAAAGGGAATTATATTATATTGTTTGTTGTTGGAAGATATATGTTGGTTAATTTATTGGAGTTGATTAAAGTGATGTGAGGTCTGTATAAGGTATACTGTGAATGAAGGTAGTATACCCAATTTTAAGACTTTCACAAACTTTATGTAGAGGTAAGTTAGTAGGATTTGTTAGATCAGATTTTATTGCTAATTGTAAGTACAAAACATTGAAGCAAATGTATGAGAGAACGGGAGATAAGATGAACAAACTTTATTAGGTTTGATGAACTTAAGACAGACGTACGACAAGTTTAATAGGGAAACTCTGTGGCAGATGTTAGTGATATATGATGTTGTTAGTAGGCTTTTGAATGGAATCAAAAGTATGTATATCGATAGTGAAGTGTGTGTAAGTATAAATGAAGTGGAGAGTGAATGTTTTAATATTAACAGTGGAGTGAGGCATGGATGTGATATGTCTCAGTGGTTATTTAATTTGTATATGACTGGGGTACTCTATTAATAGCCTGTAGGTGCGAGAGGTGTGACCCTTGTTAAACTCTTGCTGTGAGACTGGATAGAAAATTTTATATTCTTATCGTTAAGGTTAATTTATGTATTTAAAACTTTGTTTCTTAAGAAGTGACGTGAAAGTGCGTCGAAAGCTTTGTTTATGTCTATTGCCACTAGGAGAGTACGAGAGGGTGGTAGATTTTGGTTGAAACCTTTGAGGATGTTTTGTTTCAGGTCGGTAAATAGTGAGGTAGTGGAGTGTTTGGTCTGAATCCATGTTGTGTATCTGAGAGGGGGATAAGGGGGGGGGGATTCTATTCAGGATCAACCTCTCGAAAACTTTAGATATAGTAAAAAGTAATGATATAGATATATATGAGGCAAGTGTGTTGGGTGGTTTAATTGTTTTAGTATGGGGATTATGTGTGCGTGTTTCCAGAAAGGTAGGTTAGTGTTGGCTTGCCAGGCGATCTTGAATATTTGAGTTAATACTGCCATGGCTTTAGTTCCAAGGTATTTGAGTTGAATGTTGGATATTTTGGGGAATTTTTGAGGTTTTTGAAGGTGTTAAGGCTTTAGCTGGAACAAAAAAGGAATGGATGATGCAGTGTAGTTGGAAAGTTGTGAGTGATAGGAAGGTGGCTGATGCAATTAAATCCTTGGTGAATACAAGAATGAATAATCTTAGGGGAGTGTTAAGTGTGAAAAGATATGATAAAATTAGGAATGAGATTGTTAAAAATTTGTGTGGCTTATGAAAGATAGCGTAAATGAGAATAAATGAGGGTGTATTAAGTTAATTAGTTTGCATTTGGAAAGGATGAATAATAGTCGGCTGGTTAAAAAGACTATATAGAGTGGCTTTGCTGAGAATCGAACCGGCTCGGAGATCTAAGATATTGTGGGATTGTGATATCTGAGTAAAAGATGAGGTAGCAGGCTAATTCAAGTAGTGGAAATGATTTAATGTCTAGATGATTCCGACAAGCTAGAGTACAAATGAGATAGGCATCAAGTAGATTTATATCCCCGTATGTTCTGTTGATTTGAGAGTAGTTTGTGTGAATTTATGACGAAAAGGGAACGGATGATAGACAGAGTGTAGATAGAAAGTTGTGAATTGCAGGAAGTGGCTGGGCAATTAAATAATCCTTGGGTGGATGCTAAAGAGACTAAGCCTTGATTAGCGCGAGGTCTTACGTGAATGGTATGTTGTTACCTGGTTAATGTATAGTAGATAGACATGGGTTCTGGAAATAGTGAAGCTTGGGCATGAGATGAGTGAACAATCGTATAACAAAAAGAGCTCATTCAACGTGAGTGATTGATCATACACTGTGATGATCAATCTTTAGTGCGGCATTTGTGTAGTTAAAGCGGCGTAGAGGTGAATATTGATGAGCTAGAGAACATTTATACGCTCACATGATGAGGAAGTATGAAACGCGAGGTTATAATGTGTGACAGAGGAGTCTCTTTTCTTCAACTTATGTCCAGTTGAGAAGTTCTAATAGCTGTTATCGGAAAAGGGTATAATACAATTCTTGGTAGTCAACAACTAACAATTCTACGTTGCCAGCACTCAGTTTTGTGGTCACTATTCTGTCAAGAGAGAGGAAGAAAAAAAAATGGATGTAAAATAGTTAGTAGATTAAGCGTAGTAATATTGTATTAGTATGCTGTAGTGTGTTGGGATAAATCTGACTGGCTATTAGAAAGACGAATATAAAGTGTAATGATGAGTTAGCAAATCTTCTGACTGAGGGAAGGAAAAGTGAGTGATTTATATAGGCAGAATGAGCTAGATGAAATGATAAGGTAGTCAATATAATTAGGAGTTGTAATGTTAGTAGGTGATTTATAGGATAGAGTGCACTGGAGTTTGTGACCCTAACCTAGTAGCCAATAAGGTAATGAATTCCTCACATTAGGCGATAGATATGCCTATATAAGTGAGGGTATCTACTGTCTATCGCGGTCCTTGTAAAGCTCTTAGAGGGGTGGATTTATACTGACTTCGGCGTATTTTGTTCTTCTTTAAACAATATGGTTTTATAAAAGGAATTGGTTATAATTTTTATGTGGTTTTCTTTTCAACCCTGTTTCCTGCACTTTCTATACTACTTTTCTGTTTCCGGTAGGCATGTTACGCACCTTACCCTCAGTCTTGAGGAGGAAAAAGGTTCAGGATATTATGTATGTATAATTATGATAGGGCAGTGTTGAGTGTCTAGATGTATTATAGATGATGTAATAATTATGTTTATGGCGTAGTATTACGGTGAAGTTGACATTAATATTTTTTAATCGCTAATATAAAATCATCCTGAAAGCATCCATAACAAAAATGCTACGCTAATTGGAAGAGATGAATATTAAAAATGAAGAATTGAAATAGAATTTAGAGAAAGAATATCCATGCAAATAAAGAATATAAGAGAATAGATATTTACATTTTCCTTTTTTGTTCAAGATTCTTTATTATTAATTTAACCGATTCTCTTAAATGACGATACTTTATAATCATAATAAATGGAAATTTATTATTATTACATATATAAGCAAATAATGAGAGATATCAATACGTAGAAAAAGATAAAAATTAAGAATAAAAGAAGAAGATGAATGAGAGTATTCTATATATAGGGGCTTGATTTAGAGAGAAGACTATAGACAAAAATTACCTATATGCAATATAGTTAACCATAATGCAAACATAAGTTACTAAGTAACAAATAGAAGTATATCTATCAAGACATATAATGAGTTACATATAGTCAATACACTGGGTTAGAAACTGCAAGTTAACAAGTTTACAAGTACAAGTTTATCATCCAAAAAAATTGATCATATTTATAGTATACAAGTACAAGTACATAGATAACTTTTATTAGTACTATAGAACCCTAAGTGCTACTTGATATATAATAATATATATATATATATAATATTTAATATATTATATATTAATTTAGTTATAATATTAAATTATATATATAGTATTATAATTATATTATATATATATTATATATATATTATATATATATTATATATAATATATATATATACTTAATATATATATAGTATATAATATTTATATATATAATATATATATATATATATATATAATATATATTAATATTAGTATTCAAAATTGAACATTTTAAAATATTTATTGTGAACGCTATAATTTATGTATAATTATATATGATGACCTCAAATTGCCTATCAATTAATATAGTAAGACTAGTAGGACCGATTCAGATGTGAATGTTGACTTAGATTTGGATGAAAGAATTGAATATTTATATATTGATAAATAGTTATTTTAAATAAATGGTAGCATAAAAATAGCTTTTTATCGACCTGTAAATTCTAGGCCTCTTCAGCTTGCATGGTTTAATAACATTACAACTAATATTAAATTAAAATAAGGAATATATAAATTAAAAAATAATAAATATGTATAATTATATTACATAAAGTTATCGTGTAATTTAGTATTCTTACAATTCCGATTTTTTCACATTTACGAAGTCCCACGTAATGTTATGATTTTATATATGGAATCGTGATTATGGTGTGGATGACTATGACCTCTCTCTGTTATTCTTTTTTAAGTTGTATTTTACGATTCATAGTGTATTATGCAATAGGGTGCTCCAGTGTATAGAAAGTTTCACTCAGTTTTATATAATTGTAAAATAGCATCTCAATAATGTGAACGTTAATGTGCGAGCGTTTGTGTACTTGAGATGACCTTTATAATGTCAATCATACTAGAGATCAGCTATGGGAAGATGATGGTATTGATGCATGATATTACGGTGTTTATCTCTGTGAATTGATGAAACAGGGTTCCAAGATATAAGTTTTTGAGTGAGATTCTCCCTATATAACTTGGTGGTGATAAATCATGTTGTATTCTCCCAAGTAGAGGTTTGGTTTAACAGTTGGATCATACTCTGATGTGACTAGAGGTAGTTGTTTTTAAAAATACTGTCTAATGAAATTCCACGAAGCTAATACGATATCGAATAAAGCTCTGAAATAGACGAGTTTTGAAGTATATATATATCATTATAGAAGGGAGACTACTATTCAATGGAGTATTTGTGCGTAAGATAATATTATAGAGTGTGACATGAGAATGTTTCTTGAGTGCGTGTCATGTAGTAAGTGGGTGTTAAACATGCATGGAGTGTTATGGAGTTTGGTTGGGTGGTTAGTCTATGATGGTAGAGGGAAATATGAAAGTGGTGTTGTCTCTGTCCTCTGGGATTAGTGTAAAAAAAGTGTATCGTTTGACTATTTACAGAATTTTCCGAATTCGATGATTAATGATGGGTGTTGGTCGATAAGAGTACGTATATTTACGATGTTAAGATATTTTGGTGTTTTATCGCTAGACTTATGTTTAAGATCTCTCTGTGATTCTGTGCCCATTATTGAATGAGAGCTGATTGTGCACAATGGTGGATATAGCACAACAGAGTGCTTCTCCCTAGAGTTGCGAGGAATTTTAACTAGACCACTCTTCAGATTTGGAGACTTTGACACCAATATGTCCTCTTATGTGGACATTTAGTTGAGTTTTAATTACATAATGTGAAAGTATTGTTTTGAAGGATAAGTCTGCTTGCTCTAGTGTGTGTAGTGGATTCTGTAGTGAGTAGTAGAGATATTATGATCATTTGTGTGATTATGGTTAAGTGGGACCAGTTATCTCGATGGAACTGATATATCTATCTTCTAGGGAATAGTCCGAAGGGAATGTTATGTGTTTTGTGGTATCTATCCGCTCATAATAAGAGCTTAAATTTAATGTTTAGATGGTAGATATAGTTTGTTGATTATATGATATTTGAGTAATATTTCGTTTTTAGTAGTATAATTGTAGTTAGTTGTGTGGGGCTAACCCATCAACTATTAAATAATATACATCTAACTTTCCTTATTTAACTACATAAAACGATATTAAAATTCTACTCTACCTATAAACTCTCATAATCAGTTACTTACGCCAAGACCAAAATACATACATAATACAAATAATACATTAACCACTCAGATACTATTAGTATAATATAATAATCATATTATCTTGTAAATCGTAATTGCATAATCAAAATCTGTTAAAGCAAGCTACATATCAAATTAAATTATACAAATGAGAAAAAGAATAATACATACCCATAAGATCCATACTATAATATATATAACTATTACATTTTCACTTCACTCACTCTTTTTTCAAAAAAATACTTAAAAATATAAACTTTTGTATTTATAATTAAGTTTAATTAATTTTTATATTTTTATATTTATTAATTATTTTACTAATATTATATTAATTTAAGTTTGTATGATATATTATAATAATACATAGTCAAAAGCTGGAAGGAGGGTTATTACTACATATATATATAAAATATACTATAATAGTCTCGAAAAAGCTATTTGACTATACCATTCTATAATAAATTTATTTGAAATAAATATCTAAGAACTTAATTTCTATCTTAATTCTAAATGGTTTTATATAGTTTACTGGTTATTATTAAATGTAT
>JABUQX010065688.1:27500-57500 GCA_015478945.1 Trachelipus rathkii | reverse complement strand
ATATAATTATTAATATATAATATTATATTTACATTATATATATATTATATATATATTAATAAATATATATTATTATTATATATATATATATAATATTAATTATATAATATATGAATATATATTAATATATTTAATTATATATATAAAATTATATATTATAATATATTATAAATATAATATAATTAATATATATATATATAATATATATAATATTAATATATATATATATATCAATAATATATATAAATATATATATATATATATAATATATATATATATATATATATAAATAATATATTATATATATTATATTAATATATTATAATATATATATATATTATATATATTAATTAATTATATTATATATATATATATAATTAGTTAATATCTAAGTCAATATTAGGGATGAGAATAAACCGGCTATAGTGTGCTTTTATAATATAATACTACGTCATTTGTAAGCGTTCGTTTTATATTTAGGTAGGTACGTGTGGAGGCCTAGTTAGTGATTAGGTAGCTATTATACGCGTTTACTTGATATACCTCATGATATACTCTCAACGTACGGAGTTCCTCAATATGAGTATATATAGTTCGAATCCGCTGATTGAAGATGTAATAAATATTAAAAAACATTAATACCAAATTTTACTAAATATATATTCTTAAATCAGAATCTGACATATGATGATTTTGGCCCTCATAAAGCTATATTCATTTGAGACCTAATAATACTAATAATATCTAGACTCATAACTACTCACATATATAATCCCCAAATGTGTATTATAAAATTCCTTTGAGCTACTTCATTGCAATCATCCTATATATATTATAACATCGGCGAAACTCATGGATTTTTAAGGCGTTAGTAGACTGCTACCCAACACAAATATGACCTTACCAATGACAATCAATATTCTGCCCTTACATTACATCGTTCCACACATAACCACACTATAGACTTAATTTAACACATGACTCCTTATTACATACATTATCAAATAGATTAACAACTCATGAGTAATATAAAATACTATTTGAATTACTACTTATCATGCATTCTCTTTAAACACTATAATATATTTATTAACAATAGGACAAATAGTGAGTAAGAGAGCTCGAATCTGCGAATTATTTGATAAAATTTCCCACCCTTACTATCAAATTCCTGAAATTAGTTCATTTTTTGTAGATGGCTTATTTTTCGAATGAATTACCCCAAACCTGTGCCAAAGATTCTCTACAAGATTCAGGTTTGAACTCTAAGCTGGTCAATCCATATGGAAATTCAGTTATCTTGGAACCATTTTTCATATTGTTTCGATCGCTCACATGGTGCATTATTATCTTGAAATATAAAATCCTCTTCTCCATATACAAATCTTTAGCACTAGCAATCAAATAATGAGTGTGTGCTAATAAATAATTTCATTATTGTATATTATAAAATATTATTTTAAGAAGTATTGACGATAATGCGTGTACTTTTTACAGACGTTAAAATGAAAGGATAGCAGCAGGTTAACCTTTTTTATAATTATATACTGTATTATATATCATGCAATATTACGGTACTCTTATTGATTATTTAAAAAACTCTATATCAATTATAGCGATCATTTTGTCTCGAATAGCTATCCTATTAGAATAGTCTACCACGATTATTAATATATAATATATATTATATTATATATTAATATAAATATTAATATATAATATTATATAATATATATAATATATATTTATATTAATTAAATATAATATATAATAATATATATAATTAATATATATTATTATATTATATATTTATATATATATAATAATTATATATATATATATATTAATACAAGTGAGTAATATATATGTATATATCGTTGAAGGATTTGAGAAAATTTAATAGAATTTATATAAAGGATATAAATAACCTTCATTGGGCTAGTTCATTATCAGTCTCATAATATATATATAATTAAGCGAAAAGTATGAACATGTTAAAGAATTCTGTTGTTATATAATTTATAATATATATTATTAATATATATAATTATATATATATTAATTATATATATATATATAATATATTATATTAATATAATATGTATATATGCATATTAAGAATATTGAATTTTTCATGTATATTTATATTACACCAAGATGCATAAATAATATATACATGAAAATATATATATATATTATATAATATAATATAATATATATATAATATATTATACATAGTATATATATATATATATTTAATATTATTATATATATATTATTATATATATATATAATTAATTAAATATATATTATATAATATATATATATATATATTATTTATTATTATATATATTATATATTTATATTATATATATATTTAATATTTATTATTTTTCTTATTTATATTCTCTATTAGATATACAAATTAATACTGAACAAGTATTAAGATTTAAAGTTAGTTTAATGTTTTACATAAGATATATGAATTACATAGTAGATCCCCGATGCATTATATTTAATTTGATTTTGTGAAGTAACGATAAAATAAAATTTCTATCAAAGCTCAATGATATACCGAATATTAATATAAATTAAATATTTATTAAAATTAAAAATAAAAATATTTATATCTTTCTGGTTAAAGGTAGTACGTCTTAAAACTCCAATTATATATGTATACTGAGTAAGATATTTTTAAGGGTTATCATTAGTAATTGTATAGTCAATTAAAATTTTATTACTATTATACTATTTTAAATTTATAAGTTTAAATGCATATTTTAGTCTATTTTAAACTTTTATTAACATCATTTTTTACTTTCTATACATTTCCATCATTACTCATTTTGTAACATACATGATATATAGATTTGAAAAATATTTAAATTATCTTCAATTCACTTATTATAACTACATAAAACCTGCTCTGATTATTAAAAAGCAATCATACTAGATCCTATTACAAATGTTTGCAATGTCAAGGCTTGGCTTCAAATTTACCATCGAAATACATTCCTGAATATTTGTGAATAACAATTTCTCACGTACGTGTTGCAAATTATGTAAAAAGAATTATTGACGTCATTATTATTATACTTGTTGATGGTAATTTTTATTTGCTCTCATATAGAATATTTTCTTAAAAAATCCATTGAAAGTGTTACGTAACGCCAGTAATGAGTTCCTCTCTACATCATTGTAACATTTCATATCACTATCAAAGACCTTCCTTTTATCTCTTCAACGTTATGCAATTTATATGAACTGTCTCTAACACTAAAGTATAGATATTTGCCTATCTATATTTTTATTCTAAATTTGGTTTCTAATTCTAATATAACAAATAATTTGTGTCATTGCTGGTGATTTTACTGATTGGTGGAATTCAATAGGCTCTCTAATCATATAATTATATTTAATGAGAATAATAAAAAAAAAAAGTAAATTTTTTATTTAACAGAATAAATAAAACTTATTTTGCAATTCTAAAAGTGAGTGACAATCCCAGGAGTCTAACTTTCATTTTTTTGTATAAACTGTATGAAGGCAATATAGCCCCACTCTTCGGGATATATAAGGTTAATTTTGTCATATAAATTATAATATCTGTGTTTTTTTGAAGATTGAAGTTGGTTGTTCATTTCGACACTTTACGTCATTTGATTGATATAAGTCATAATGATCTTACAATTTAATATTTTTCTAATACTTTAAATATATGTATATATAAAATTAATTATACATATATTATTTGTTCATATGTATAGACGTTATGGTTAGAGACTGCATGTGAGAACACAAGTAAATGTCCACTAGACTTATATATATATTGTGCAAGTTCGTTTATTTGCGGTTTAATTTAAGGCCAAATCTTACTTTCCTCCTCCAAAACTCCACTATCTAAAATTCCCGCCTCTTGGAGAACTTTTCGAATCAAATAGTGCTTTAACCTAGGTTCTTCTATATGTTTGCTTCCCGCCTCAATCGCTACCGATCTCATCTTAAGTGTTTTGCGCATGAGGAGCAACTCTTACTCCTATACTCTCAATTATCTTTTAGGAATCTAATATTATATAATTTTTTATCATCAAAATTGTCCAGTTATATCATTTCCACTTGACACACCTATCTACTTATTGTCATAATGTAATTATATAAATTTATTAATGAGTAAATAACTATTGTCTACCTTATTACTATTACATAATAAAGTGGTCAGTTGATATCAGGAGTATTATGATTAGAGTAGTCTATTATAAGGCCTAATAAGTTTTTGATGCTATCATTCACGTAGATTACTACTATAATATATATATATATATAGTAAACTAACTTATACTATAGAGTAAGTATTATACCCACTATATACTTTATAAGTATTTGAGTACTTTAATGCCAAGCGAGGTTTTCATATTATTTATTTTCAATATTATATTTATAACAATAAATATAAAATATAAGTACTATATAAGTACTATATTTTAAGTGGTATTTTTATATATCGGACCAAATTATCTCGGATCAACATATATAAATATAATATAATTACTCGTATTACTCTACAGATGCCATAATAAAAAACTTTGGTATGTGAGAAGTATACTTATATTTTGGTTATATAGAGAGAGAGTAATTATATATAAATATATATATATATATAATAGTGAGTATAGTATATGATAATATTTGTCAAATACTCTCATTTAGGTCGTTTATTTATTGAATTTTAGCGTTCCGTATTTCCTATTTCTCGTCAATACTTTCACAATATAAAGTGATATATATACAGTATATATATATATATAGTATATATATATATATATATAATAGTATATATAGTATCATATATTATAGTATTGCCCTGTATTATATAGTATATATATATATATATATTATATATATTAGTATATATATGAGTATAATATATATATATAAATTATTGAGAAGGTATTATATATATATAATATACGTATATATATATATAGCTATATTATATATATATAATACTATATAATATATATATATATACGATATATAGTATATATTAGTGATGTGACGATTAATAGATTATATAGTAGTATATTTATTTTATCTATTTATTTATTTGTTTGTTTATATACTTATTCATATATTTATTTTAAGTTGTTTTACATTACTTTTATCTTTTTTATTTCTATTTTTCATACTGCTTAAATAGTATATTTATTTCTGAAAAAAAAATATCCTAATATTTCAAGGTTTTACCATATTTGGTAGGGGAGAAACCGAAGGTTTTTGATGTCATGTCCAAAATTAATTTTCTTTTTTTTTTTTTTTTTTGGAATCAAATTCGATCTTGGAAGAGAAAACAAAATCTGAGCACATAAACTTGTTAACTTTGAAGAAAATTTGAAGGAAGAAGTTGTTGCTTATTTTTTCACGAAGTGAGAGGTTTTTGCTTATTTTTTCATGAGTGAGGTTTTGGCTTATTTATTCCAGTCACGATTTCTGAAAGCTTGGAAAAAATTAATCAAACAGAAACTTGAAGACTTAGCTAATTGGACATTTTAAAGTGTTTTTATACGACTTTCAAAGTAATTTTCTTTTGTAGGCAATTATTTTTTTTTTTTTACATCTCTTATGGGAAAACTTTATAGATGCTCAGATAATTGCATCCGACATTAATGAATAAAATTTTACGTACAGTTACAAATAATTTAGAATACCATTACTGAATTATTTCGTTGATAAAATCATCATATTATAACGAAGATAGTATTCAAGTCTACAATAACCATGTTTCTTAAAACTTAAAAGTAGAAATTTTAACAGGTTTTACACAGCTTTTATTAACCATGAATCTGAAGCTAATTTATTCAGATTTTTATAGTTTTAAATTTGACAAAATCTAGATTAGATCGAAGTACATATTTCTTTGTTTATTAGGATATTATCAGCTAACATTTTTAAGTAAATTTTGGTAATAGTTTTCAACTGAATATTTCAAATACTGAATTTATCATTCCTTGATTGTAAATAATTTAAAATAATTTTCATTGGAAAATAATTTTAATTTTGAAAATCCTTTCTTAAAATGATGTAATTTTAAGATTTGGAAGATCAAAAAATCATTCAAGTTATATGTTTAAAATCGTTTATTATTATTAATTATTATTATAATTATTAAAATTAATATTATTAATTAATTGTAATTTATTCATTCAATATTTATTATTATTAATTATTATTTAATTTTATTAATTATAAATTAATTAGTTTATTATATTTTAAAATATATTGAAACAGAATCTTACGTAAAATAGAAATCTTATAATAAGATGCTAATTTAAATACACATGCAATGTATATATCTATAATATGCGCTAAGCTCAAAAAACCTAAATATATGTTCTTTTCTTCCACGAGGGGGGACTGATAAATATTTTGCTTCTACGACAACATCAAAGTGCTTTGCTCGAGATTTGAAAATGAGTGGTGTCTTCTCTGTTTGTCGAACACAGATTATGATAGTAAATTTTGAGGGCAACCCTATACAAAATTTAGGCCTTGCGAATCACAAGAGACGTTTTAGAAATTAATTTACTATATATATATACTTTATTTTAATTTTATATATATATATAATTTAATTTTATATTTATTATAATTTCTTTAATTTAATATTATATATATATTTATATATGTATATATAAGTAGTATAGGGTGTAATATTAGTTATGTTTTATATATTATATAATATAATATATATTATTGATTATTATATAATAGTATATTATATATAATATATAATAATATAAAATTTATTCATTATATAATTATGATAATTATATTATATATAATATATCAATATAATATATAATTGTGCTGTAGAAAAAGTTAATCAAATATGATAAGAAACAATTCATATGTTAGGTATATTAGGCTAATACTACATATTTACAACTATATAATATATATATATATATAATAATATCATATCAATTTATATATATATTATATATTATCAATTCGGAAGTTATATATTATATATATATGAATATATGATGTTAAATTATATGATTAGATACTATATTTAATATAATATAACTTATTATAATATTAATTAAGGATATTCATATATATATATATAATATTATATATATATTTTCTAATTATATATTATAATATATATATAATTAATAATAATATATATTAAATTATATTTTATTTAAATTATATATTATATTATATATTATATATATATTATATTTTATATATACTTTTTAAAACTAATATATATAGTAATAATATATATATAGTTTGATTATTATATAGTAGTAATATATATATATATATATAATATATATATATTTAATATAATATATTACGCTAGTATAACGAAACGTAAGAAATGTTCAAATTATAATATATAAATATAATAAATTATATCAATATTATATACAAATAATATATATAAGAAATTATATATATGTATAATATATACTATATAAATTACGTATTAGTATGCAATATATATATACAATATTAATATACCATATATATATTATATATATTTATCATTCATATTATATTTTATATATTGAGAGTAGTAGTATAATATATATCATTATCCATCTTTGTTTCCCCAAGACTAGGGGAGTAAGCGTGCGTTGGGAGCGATGCACCCGGAACAGAATAGTAGTATAGAATATGACACAATCGAAAAAGAAATCTCAGCCTTAACCGGCCCCCTTTATACGTAGTAGTGACAACGGTTACGCAATCTGATTAGAAAATCCAATCCTACTAGACCGTCAACGTACAGCCAATATTGCGGATTTCATCATTTTGGTACCACTAGGCCCCAACCCTAACTTCAAAACCCGCCATGCCCTACCTTTTTTGTATATAATCATTAATTTCACTTGCAATCGCCTTGATAGCCAAATCACACAATCTTTTCCTCCAGGCATTCCTCTACTGAGCTCAATCATTTGTTCTCTCCGGTCTCACTCAGCAAGGTCAGTTTTTCCAACACAGAGACTCACAACTACTTACACCACCACTTACCAACCTAAATCTATATCCATCTTTCCACATGAAACAAACATCCTCTATCATATCTTTCCATTTATTCTCTCATTTTACCGACTCCTATCCATTTCAAACCCCTACTAACTCTCTTAAAGAATCAATTCATCTTTTCTCGAATTAGTATCAATTCTCTCACACTAAACGATACTCTTCCCTAAATATTATATATATAATAATATATATATATTTAATTATATATAATATTAGTTAATTTCATTGTACCATAGATATAGTACATATTAAGATATATATAGCATATAATATATATTTATTCCATCTGTCGATGTAATCTTTTAGTATTGATTATTATATTCAATCTCAATTTATTATTTACATATAGTATAATAAATTATAATAATATATATATATACTAAGGTTTTGATTGCCTTTAATTAATGTGATCCAACTATTCATTTAAATATTTTTTTATTTAAAACATCATTAATACTATCACCAAAACAACATTTAATTAATTGACAATTGCATATAACAATAAATATAATGCCCAAAATGACGGGCCCACTCTAGCTTTCGTCTGTTCTTTCTTTCAGGCCTTGTTCAAGAGTAAGAGTTCATTCCATAAATTTTAAATCAAAGAATAAATCTTTTTATTTGGATGTTCCGTTCATTATTTTTCTTGACGATCCTAATGCTATATTCTGAATGAAGTCTATTTTTAGCTCACCGTCTTGTTTATTGAAGTTCCCTGAATTTCTTTTATGAATATGGCTTCAATAAATTTTTCTTTATTGATTTGTGGCGGCAGAGAGCGAGATCTGGTCTCATATTTTGATATCTATTGTGTATGAAACTTCCGGGTATGCATCTGTCGTGTTACAAAACTATTATGCTTGAATTAATTTGGCAGATAGCAAATCTTTGTATTTGTTAGTTGCTCTCGCGCCTTATCCTAAATCAGTTTGTTTCGGTACCATAAATTATGATGTCAGAACATGTGATAAACAAGGGACACGGTTAAAACACACAGGGCCTGTTTATTTATATTTCCGCGGGATTTCGGGGTAACAAAGCAGCTTTTTTTAAGCAGTAAATTATTGGAAGGACAATATTTAAACATTTGATGAGGCTAAACTTTTTATGGGACCCAAAGGGATATGATGGAGGGGCAAAAAGGAACTATAAGGATTTTTCCTCTTGTGGTTAACTCACTGAATAAAAACTTTACTAATTTGGCTTTGAGTGAAAAGCTTTATTGAGATACATGATGAATAGATAATTTTTAATTTTTTAAATGTATTATACAAAAATCTCGTTGAATTGGGCGCATGTTTTCTGATTATTGCCTACATAGTGTAACTATTGACTCACTTTTGTGTTTAATAGTTGTGCGTGCGAGTGTTAATTACTATTGGAGTGTGAAATGTTAGGTTTCTATAAGATAGAAAATGTATCTTCTGTGTGTTGTGAACCAAGAGAGAAGGGTGTCAGAAAGGAAGGGAATTGTTGGTAGAGGTTTCTATAATATGATATAATTTATATATTAATGGATAGTGATCCTTGTTTATATTTTGTAAAATGTGTTGTGGGTTAGTGGGAAGAGGGAATGAGCTGCGAATGTCATCGACATATCGCAACCAAGTAGTGTTAGATAGAAAGGGGTGGTTGAGAATAAAGAGTAAATCGTGTCGTATATGATAGTTACCATGAAGATGTTACTTAAAGTGGGGACTGACCCACAACACATTTTAATAACAACATATAAACAAAACATCCATATTAAATTCACATCGAAACCTTCTAGCCTAACAATTCCCCTTTCTTTCTTGACACCTTCTCTTCTTTGGTCCTACCAAACAGAAGATACATTTTTTCTATCTATAGAAAACCTAATTCGAGCTCCACATACTACAATTGGTATTACCGCGCAACTACATTAAACCAGTCATAAGATAAGCCACTTCTAAATCATATACTTTATATCTTGAGCGTTTTGGCTATGCTTTCGCGTCAGTCCAATTGAGAGCTGAAAACCGACTTTATATTTAATACATTTAAATCTTAAATATCCATATAGGTCTACCTTTGTAGAAGAAACTTTGAATTACTGAAGTAGAAGTTTTTTTTTTCTAGAGGAATTAATTCCACAATAGTGAAACAAAACACTAGGTTCTTTTTGGGGGCACCTTCCCCAATCCAAATTTGGTTCCTAATACAAACACATTTTTATAGAACTATCTTTATAAACATTTCATAGTCCCACCTTGGGGCAAATATTCTCCCCCCCCATCCACGATCCCAATAAAAGTCCAAATTAGGACTATTGATCTAAAAACTTTTAAAGGCATTAAATTAAAGTATTATATATATATATATAATATATATATCTATGTATATATATATATATATGATATATATATATATATTTATATTATATATATAGCATCAGGCGGGGTAACGTGGGCTACCTTTCTGGTATACATAAACTTCATCTCCTATTTTGTCCTAAATGCATCTTTTTGGACTTTTGTTTTTCTGAAATTTCAGAGGCATAATAGTCAGGAATTAAAGCACAACCAAGAATAATAATGTAATTCTAAAATAAATAGTTTTAGCTAATGATAGTGATAGGACGTCTGAGCATTACATAGATCGATCTCGACGTCAGAGCCTCTTAAGATATGTGGCGATACTGTTACTCGTATATCGTACACAATATTC
The DNA here is from genome assembly GCA_015478945.1 of Trachelipus rathkii. Classification (NCBI taxonomy): domain Eukaryota; kingdom Metazoa; phylum Arthropoda; class Malacostraca; order Isopoda; family Trachelipodidae; genus Trachelipus; species Trachelipus rathkii. The sequence continues at coordinate 46,748 of JABUQX010065688.1, read as the reverse complement.
AAGCAGTTGAGCGCGATCAGCAGCAGTCTCAGTGGTCATGCCTCGGTGTATGGCTGAGTGTTAGACGTGATTAAGTAATACCTTGAGGTGCACAATCAGGTGCAGATCTTCTGTAGGTCAGAGCAAATGCGTAGTCTGAGAGTGACATGTGTGAGGTGATTGCGGTTATTGCCTGCGCAGCGGTGTGTACATGGTATTTGTGATAGGACGGAAGTGTTGATCTGCATCTGATTAGTCTTGATCACACTACATCGTACTGCATTGCCATCGTTTCTACTGTTACTGCTATGTACAAACGCTAGGAGAACGTCAAGAAGAGCCAGTAGCTGTGAATTTAATTTTTATTTTTTATTCTTACTTTTAAATTATTAAAAATTATTTAAATTTGTATATAATAAAAATTTTCATATTTGATAAAAATAAGGAACAAAATTTGATGACCTTGTTCACTCCATCATGGAATGAATTTTAACATTAATTTGGAATGAATATTTCTGCATATAAATTAAAATTTTTTTATTTTAATTTTACTTAACATAAGTAACTGTTTGTTAAGCGGTATATTAAAAGTTAGCTATATCGTAATGAATATGTCATAATATAACATCAAATAAGCAATAACAATGTGGCACATTCCAGCCCCATCATCAATTTTTTATGGGGGGTGAACGGGCCTAGTTGGCCTAGTGGATTAACCCTTTGTACTGTTTTTGAAAAAAAATCTTACTTTGCCATTTTCAAAGCTAACATAACTCAATGTTATACATTCTGAAAAATAATCGTGTTAAATCTGTTGGAAGAGTTTTTTTCTAACGGAAAGGGTAAAACACTCGTTGTGTTTAATAATGAAATTTATTTACCAAGAGTGCCTTCACCCTGAAATATTATATTTTTAAAAATAATAAAACTCTCTAGAATTAAAGATAATTAAAATAAAACTTGTATACTACCGCGTGGCTATTGAATAAGAACACATAAAAAAAAAAATTTTTTTTTATTTCTATTTTTAGTTTTATTATTTACGCCACCACCCTGATTCTAAATATATATATATAATATATATATAATATATATAATATATATATATATATATATATATAATATATATTATATAATTATATATATATAAATATATTCCGGTGATTATATATATAATATATTATTATATATTATAATATATATATATATATATATATATATATATATATATATATATATATTATAATTTATATTATATATATATATTATATTGTATACACATTAATTTGACAATATTTATACTATTTATACTATATATATATATATAATATATATATTATAATATGTATATATATATATTGATATTATATATATTATATAAGATTTATATTATATGATTATATAATATATATATTATATTATATTATATATATAATAAGAAAGAATAGATCTTTTATTTTAACTTTATTTTTATTTATGACAATAAAAAATGAAAATTTTCTTAAATTATTAATTATTACATGGTTAAAAAGTATTATAATCACTGTTGTGAGCGGTCGCATATATATATACCGGTATATCAAGTAATAACTTTTACTTTCAAAGGAAACTGTTCAAAAATATTCAATTTAAAAAAAAATATCTGTTTCAGTTTAAGGTAACAATCAAGATGTACACTCTACTAACACTTCTCTGAGTTTTCAAATAAAAAATTAATATAGACTAATTGTCAGTGATGTATTAGAATATATAAATTGTTAATTTAATGCATTTAAGAAAATTTTGCTTGTCAGGATTGTCATTTTCATTTTCCCATATAAACATTGACACATTTGAAGACTTTTTGGATTTAATAGCTTATGCCAAGTTGAAATAATGAATGAATAAATGTACATATTTTTTTTTTCTTTGAGGTACCAGTATAGAATATTTATTATGGGTAATCATAATGGAGTATTGTAAAGAAGCTTCTATATATATTAATATATATATATGTTATTATAGTTATAATATATATAGATTAGTATATATATATATAATTATATATTTATATAATATTATATATATATATATATATATTATATAATAAATATAATATATAGTATATAATATATATATATATATGATATATATATTATATATATATATATATATATATATATATTAAAATCAGGGTTCACACTAAAATTTTGATATTTGATTTTCCTTCATAAATTCGCAAATTTTCCTGACCAGCGTGTTCGTTATGTTTTTTGTGTATAAAATATCTATTAATTATTAACTTGCACCCTATTTACTCAGTTCATACATTAATTATTGAAATTTACTTTAGAAATTTTTCATCATCCATGGATTCAATTGAAAAAAATTTTTTTTTTTTTTTTAGTTATCAGCCTATACCTTACCCATAGTTTAGCCGTCCAAAGCACTCCTTTTTATTTTTTCAAAAGAAGACAGTTTTATTTATACAAAAAGAAAATAAATTAAAAGTTACATTAATAGCCTAGGTGAATGCCGGCCCACTGTAATCACAAAAGTTTTAATGGGGAGATTTAGATTAACTATTTCTTCTCAAAATTTGATATTTTTGATTTTTTTAGCGTCTTCTTTTGTCAAAGCCTCAAAGCTTTTTAACATCTTTCTCTCTCCAAGTTTATTGATCTGTATGGATAATTGTTCTTTTTTTCAAACTCTTTTATTCTCTTCTTTTTCTTTCTGTTTTGGCTCTTGATGTTCTCATATCTCCTATGGGCAGCTCTTACTTTTGTCAACATTTTTAGAGTGATAGGAACTTTAAGAATACTTTATGAGGATCTATTATAGCATTGGGCACTGTCTTTTTCAAGGCTTATCTAGTATTTGAGCGTCTTGAGAAGATCAGCAAGTTGCTTTCTCAGATTCTCGTCACTTAAAATGCTGTATATTTATAGAACCTCCTCCACTGTCGCATTTCCCTGCGAAAATATCAGTCCTAATTTATATTTTGCCACAATTTCCGGCTCATTGATTCTCAGGTGCTATATGAAGAAAAAAAATCATCAAGTCTCTTAGAAGGACAATCACCATCCCAATATTTTGAATTTTAATTCAAGGGTAGAATGAGCTTCACTGCAAGTAGACGTAATGAGTGTTTTTTTTCTCAAGCACCTAAAATCTGTGATTCGTTATTGGTGTACATATGCCTCTAGCAATTATATCATCTTTGTTTCCCTTGTTCTGGCTGATGAAAACTATATTAGGATCCAATGATGAGAGCCATTTGACACATGCTTGTACTTCAGAGGACATCTTTCTATATACAAGGTGTATACCAAGTTGAAATTTCAATTTTCCCTGTGTTTTTCCTGTTTTCCCTGTTTTTCTTTTCCAAAATTTTTCCCTGACTAAAATAAATGATAAAAACATCATTTTATCTTTGTTTTCAATAAGGAAAGATGAAAAATGAAAGCCCTCCAGAGCCCAACCTCTAACCATCCCAGTAAACATTTTCTTGGCCAGCTTTCACAAATTTAATACCTTATTCCTAGTAGAAAATAATTTTCCAAGTGAATTTATATTTGCCATTGAAAAATTTTTAACCCAATTATTTATATAGCCAAGTTTTATGAACACAAATCAATTATTCTAAATATCTGCCAAATATGTTTACCAGGTCCCTGCCGATTTTTTGCTTTCATTTTTTTTCCTTTCCTTTTAATTTTATTCATAAAAAAAATCAAAAAACAAAGGTACACAAAATACATAAAATTTTGCCATTTCTTATCCTACTAAAATAAAAATTTTTTCCTTTTCTATAAAACAAATAAAAATATTTAATTCTAAAACTATTACTATTAAATTAGTAATTAATCTTAAAAAAAAAGTTTATGACTGTTTAAGAACAGCTATTTTCTCTTCAAATATGAAGTTATTTTTTGGTCTCTGACAATATTACATCCTTAACTTCTTCAGCCTCTTTATCTGAGCTGCTAATTTCCTTTTTTTTTTTTGCACCTTCCAGACGTTTCTGCTTCTTTGGCACATAGTTTTCTTTTTAAGTAGTATGTCTTATACTCTGAAGAAGCGTTGCGGCAGTATGACATCATCCCATTTGTAATACAATAATCAAACCCTCCAGTATTTTTCATTTCCTCAGCAATAACTCTTTTAGCAAATTTTCTTGTAGATAATGTTTGTTTCGAGAAACCTCTCTCTACAGAAGCTTTCCCATGAAATGATGAAAGAATCAGTTACAAAGTTTTTTGTTTCTTTTTGAACATTTACATTTTTAAAAATTTCAAATGAAAAGTTGATCGAGTCTATCTTCCTCATCAAAATTTTTCAGAAGTTCAAGGACAAAGGAATTAGATATCAAAAAGTTCATAATCCTCTTTGATTATATCAGCCGTCGTCGAACCATCAATTCGCTTGATATCAATGAATTTTTCAACACACATATTAATTCTTTCAGCGTTATTAGAAAAGCATTATTATCTTCGGTGACAAACAACTTAATGTCTTTGTGATGGAATATGTAAGAGGACTTCTTTCTACTAACTTCTGGATAAGTACTCAAGAAGTAAGCTATAACAATCTTTCTCTAGAATTTTAAAATTTCTGGAGTTTTCAGCCTTCGAGGTGTGCATTCCTAATTCCCTCGTCTTTTGCTGTATGATACAGTCATATTTTCTGCATTTATGAATTTTTTTTTATCTTAAAGTTAATTCTCATTAAAACTTTGTTACGTCTGAACAATAAATGTCCGGTTTTAAGAATTCTTTTGATTAAATTTAAAACTAAGTGACTGAGATCATCAAACAAGAAGGGTGCCAATGGGTCTTCATGTTGAGAACTTCATAGAAATCCTTCCAACTGGACGAGCTACTGCTTGGAAAAAAAAACAAATGCATGTAATAAGGGATCCTTTAAATATGATTTCATCTTTCCAAACACATTTGAATTCAATTCTCCAACTTCTTCCACATACTTTCGAAGTCTTGGAAGCAATGGAATGGCTGTTGTTGTGGCATTTACATTTTCAAGCCATCTTGTCAAACAAAATTTAGCAGGGAACTCTTCAGAGCCTGTTATTTTCATGAGTGTTTCCCTTCTAGTTGGAAAATCGTTAATAAATAATAAGAGCCCTTACATATTTCTAATAAATTCCAACCTTTTTTTTTGTAGCTTAATACAAGTTTTTCAAGAGCTCTCTATGGACAATATGCAAGAGCAACATTGCAAATTCAATAAATCTTGGAGCTTCGGAACAGGTAATTTAATTTTAACTTTCAACAGAAGACAACATTTACAGGTTGGGACCTTAGGTCCAATCCATTGAAATTACTTTTCACTTTAAATGAGGCTAACACTGACCCAACCCCTGCTTTGAGATTTTTTCCAATGATTTCTCAGCTTGAATGTCGGTAAGGAACTGAGAAGGTAGATAACGAGTGGTTTATGAGACTCCATAGTTTAAGTCTTCAAACCTCACATGTATATCCATTTGAGTTATTTGTGCAGTTTTAATTTAAATCCTCATCATAGGATATTGATATATAATAAGTATTTCTCAATACACCTCACATTTTTTTAGTAAAATAAGGAGCTAAACCAAATACACATAAATAGGAAAGTTTATCTTTGCTCACACCAAAGGACTGAGCTATCTGCGAATCAGGAAATATCTTACTAAATTGTCTTTGGCAACAATCAGAAGCTCTATTGGAAATATGAGCTTGATTACCAGTCAAACTCCACATTATTTCAGCTTTCTGTACATCTTTTGCCTTGCTAAAAGAGACATCCAAGGTGGAACCAACTGAGGCTCCCTGAGAAAAAGAACTTGATGCAGAATTATTCGTTTGCAACTGCTTAGAATTAATTGAACAGTACCCAGTACTTTGCTTAACAAAATTGTTCATCATGTCCGGCTAGCTGGAATTTAAGCATTTAGTAATGATCTGGTGTTTCTTGCTACTTGATAAATGATAAAATAAAACATTATTTCCATACCAATACAATGCTAAAATATGAAAAAGAAACTTGCATTACAAATATAGTTATTTTGAACTTTTACAAAAATAGATTGCAAAAATTTGTTGTGGGGTAAAAGGGTTCACATACATGGGTGAAATGGGTTCACTAACATTTAAATATACTTTGGCACATTTAAACCTTTGATCTTGACTTTTAATAAATAAAAGTTTCCTCTCTCTATTTCATGGTTAAGTATCTTTGATATTTCATGTTAATTGGACAAATGATAATGTCCACAAAATTTTGGGGGGGGTGGGGGGAAAGGGTTCAACATCTTATACTTAATGCATTATCTCACATTTAAACCTTCAAATATTTACTTTCAAAATAAAATGTACCTGCACAATTTTTAGTTGCCTTAAAAATTTTATAATTATAAAGAAATTCAACAACTTTATGTAAGTGAGAAATAGAATAAGGTGAATTTTAAATATTTAAAATAAATTTCTAGCTAGTTCAAAGTCCTTTAGAAATTTATAAAGAATAACAATGATAAATTTTTAGTACATTTATAAATAAAATTTATAATTAAATAAGCGTATATGGTAGCTGTAATTTAGTTGAGACGTCTCTTTATAATATAATATGAAAGAAAGAATTTGAAAAATAATGGTTATATTTATTTATAGTTATGTAATTTACATATTTAAGTAAATTTTACAGCTATTAAATACAAAAAAAATAACATTTCTTAATAAGTGACCCTTTTATTCCCATACTGTGAAACCTGCTTTTAACCCCACGTTCAAAATGTTTTTTTTTAAAAGTGCTAATCTAAATATTAAGATCATTAAAAAAATACATGCCTTAGTTATTATATTTTTCAATTCTTCGACCCAGATAATGATAAATTGTTGCCAAACTATAAAAAAAATCTTAGAAAAAAATTGGAATTTCCTAAAAAATCTGTATGAAAATTAAAAAAATTTTTTGAGTTCTAAATGTCACATATTAAAGTTAAATTTATAAATATATTCAAATTAAATGTTTGAAAAATACTGGTAATATTTTAAATATGTATATTCATAATTACCATTTTGTATCTATTCAAACATTTTTAAAACTGGTGAACCCTTTTGGCCACACGGAACCCTTTTCCCCCGGATGATGGTATATATATTTTAGGGGTGTACCGGTTCAAAAATTTTCAGTTCTGGCCGTTTTCAAATAAAAAATAATTCCATTTAGAAATGGAATGCTGAAGAAATTTCCTTTAAAATATAAAAGTAAAAAAAAACAAAACATTTTATTAACTTATTGAATTAATTAATTTATATTTTTCTGTTTCTGTATATATATATATTATATATATATTATATTATAATATATATATATATATATATATATATATATAATAATATATATATATATATAATATTAGGGATTACCGTACCAGAAAGGCCGATACTGATACCGATTCTCTATTTTTTTTAGGTGCCATACCGATGAATGATACTTAAAATTTTTTGTAATAAATAAACGTATAAGATAGAAAATTGTGTGTTGCAAGTCAACTCAGGTTTTGTATTTCTGTACAGAAATACCTAATCATTTAATTTCAATATTTGGTTATGCCAAATTTATCAGTCTCAGGCATTAAAATAGTAATTTTAAGCAATAAATATAATAATATAATAACTTTTTTGTTTGATATGTATTCAAAATATTCCATTTCCCATTTTCAAGTAAGTATTAAAAAGTTAGCTAATAGCTTTTATGTTCTAACATGATTTTAATTTACAAGAAGATTCTTTGTAACTGCTACAAATAAAGAATAAAATTATGAAATAAGAGACCTTCAATTATTCAGCTGAAAAGACCAATAAAAAAACGCTATTATTCAAAGATGACAATAAATATCTACTTTACAGATAAAGATAATAACCCATTCAACTACTCAAATTCCAAAATCTCAATGTGATGCAAAAACATTAAGCTTTCACTAGTATTCTGGCGAGAGTCTGTTCCTTTTTTGGGGTGTTTTTACATTCCCACCTAACTAAAATACGCTCGCTCTCGACTGATGAGGAGGGGCTGATAAATATTTGCTTGCAATCACTGATAATCATGGAACCTTGGGCCCTTTTCATTGCCACTTACATGAAAGGTCTCTTCTGTAGTCAGTCTCATGTTTTCGTAAGAGCCTCATCTCATCTTTCACAGATTGGAAAAATTTGAAATTATCTTTATGCTACCTTGATGACTGTTCCTTTTGCAGTTTTATTGATGAGGTTCCTTGGTGTGATTCCTTTGAAGTGAATGATTGTCAATGCAATTTGGCCATGAACATATCAAGTTCACATATCTAATCTCTTCATCTTCAGGTAAGGTTTTAATTGGCTAAAAAAACGCCACCATCAGTCAACTATCAGTGCTGTTGCCAGGTTGATAAGGCGGCTTTCAGTTTTTTGTTTATCTTTTTTTTTTTGCATGCGAGCAAGTTCCTCGATTATGCTATTTAATGCATTCTATGTGGTTCACCGTCGGAAGATGCCATTCTGTGGGGTTCAGCTAGCTAAGGAATTACTTAATTGAACATTTTATATATAGCTAGATTTATTATTGAATCTAAAATTTTCTCATAATTCTTCACCCAAAAGGTAAGAAGTATCGCCTATATTAACAAATACTGAAATCAGAAAAAATGGCTGATACTGCTGCTACCGATATTTATCCGTACATCCCCTAATATATAACCGTGTTATATATTTAATTATATATATATATATATATATTATATATATATATATATATATAAATATATATTATATAATATATATATATATATATAAATATATAGTTAAGTATATATTATATATATATATATATATATATATAATAATATATATATATATATAGTATATATATTTATATATATATATATATATATTATATATAAATATATATATATATATATATATGCCATTCTTGTGGGGTTTCAGCTAGCTTAAGGAATTCTTTATTTGAACATTTTATATATAAAAACTAGATTTATTATTGAATCTAAAAGTTTCTCATAATTCTTCACCCAAAAGGTAAGAAGTATTAACCAATACTGATACCAGAAAAAATGCTGGATACTGCCGATCCTGATACTGTACTATGGGTACATCCCAATATATATATATATATATATATATATATATTTATATATATATATATATATATATATATATATATATATATATATATATGATTGGATAATTAAGAATTTTTGTCAATTTGCTATGATGTTAAATTTTGACGATGATGATTAAATAAAAAAGTACCGTATATTTTAAAAATTCTATTATTTTAATAAATTTGACCAAATTTATAATAATGAAAAATTAAATTTGGTTCATTTCATTAATATTTAAATGTGTAAATACATTAAGAACCGCTTATTACATAGAAAGTTTTTGTTATTCATTAACATTTTGATTTTGTTTATAATTTTTACATTTAATAATAATAATAATTTCTCTAGATCAATATTAATGATTTATTTAATATTAAAATTCATTCTTGTTAATATATTTCAATACGCAATATTTTTTTTAATTAGAGTTAATAATGAATATATTAGGGGTGTACGGAACTTTGAATTTTTTGGTTCCGTGCCAGAACCGGAATTAGCCGGAATCAACAAAAAAAATTCCGGCCGGAACCGGAATTTCTAATGAAGTTCCTTTAACTATAAAGAAATGTTTAAAATTAATTATATATATATTTATAATATAAAATCTTTTTATATATATATATATATATATATATATATATATATATATATATATATATATATATATATATTATATATATTATATATATATATATATATATATATATATTATATATATATTATATTCATACAGATTTTGATAAAGATTTTATCCATTAATTGATTACTGATTTTCCATAATAATAACCTCACAAAATTGTTTTAAAATGCCATCATTCGTAATATTTTTTTTATTAATTAATAATGTTCAAAAATTTTAATAGAGTGTGAAATATGCCACAAAAAATAAACTAGGTTAGTTCACCAAAAAAACATTTAATACAACACTACTTCATAAACATATGGAAATTCATCACCGATGAGAATATCTGGAAGTCAAAAATTTGGATAGGAAATGGGAGAATCCTGTATTTTCTAGGACACTGGACACCCAGCGAAGATTCGAAGCCGTGAAAACAAGTGAGTCTTGAGGAAAGTTCTTCCCCCAATAATTGTCCATATCAATGACCTGACACTCAAATCACAGGCAATTTCTTCAGAAAAAAATAAATTTTATTCAATGAGTAAACCAGCCATTCACATCACTGAAGAGCAGGGACTACTAATAGAACTTGTTGCCCATCTAAAGCCAAAAAATCTTATTTCTAGTAGAAAATATTTTTTGGTAGAGAGATGATGTTACCCAACTTCATACAGCAAATTGAGATCAACAGTATCCCCGTAGTTACTAAGGGCTGAAAACAGATATCATTTACTACAGAAATATGGATAGCTAAATATTCCAAAGTCATTTATTTCTTAAACTACTCACTGGCTTACAAGCCATTTGAAAAAATTGGACTATGTATTCCATTGCAGAATATATATTATAATATTTATATAATTATATATATATATAATTAAATATATATATATAATATATATATATATATATATATATATCTATATATATATATATATATAATATTGGATTTTAAAACTTGAAATTAAATTTATTATCCTATATTTTAGATTATTTGTGTTAAAACTTTTATTTCCAACTAATTACTGTGGTATGTTAATACCTGTGTATGGAATATTACACTGTTATCAATATTTTTTTGTTAAGAAGTATGGGCGGGTTTACGGTAAATGTTAATCCCGTTCTCAGCGCAAGTTTTGTTTATGATGTGAAGGCATTTTGAGTAATGGTGCTCGCGGGTTGCCGTGTGTTTGCCGGAATTTTTTGTAAAGATTTTCCGGCGGAACGGAACCCGAAAAAAAAATGTCAAAGTTCCATGGCGGCCGGAATTCCGGCTACAACCTCTAATAATTTATGGTGTCCTTCAAAAATATTAATTTTAAATAAAATTTAAATGTGAGAAATACCGACAGACATATAACATTCCTAGTACTTTAAATTAGAGCTCTTAAAATTATGTGCAGCAACATACTTTCTCCAGTTTCGGTGAAATATTTTTTCGCTTAGTGATGATATCTTCCCCTCACTACATATATATATTATTATATATATATAATATATATATAATATAATATTATATAATTATATATATATTATATATAATATATAATAATATATATATATATATACTAAGGGGATGTACCGATCCAAAAAGAGGCAGATAACGATACTGATACTCTATTTTTTAATTTAAAGATAATTAAACTAAATATAAATTATGATTTACTAAACTTATTATTAAATTATGTAATAATTAGGATTATTTACTAAATTTTACAAAATAATAATAATAATTTGTGCCCTAAAAAAATAAAAATTGATTTTTTGATTTTTTTAAAAAATTAAAAAAAAAAAACTTGATTATAAAGTAAACACAGTACATTAACTAAGTTAGGGCCAGTATTAAAGTATTATGCACAAGTTTGGAAACCTTATTTTAGGAAACAGACATATAATGCGGAGAGGGTGCAATCTATGGTGCAATGTAGTAAAAAGATGATTTCTGAGTTTGAAAATAAGATCTATGAAAACAGGGTGAAGTAGTTAGGAATGTTTTCTGTAGTAAAACAATTTCTTAGAGGAGAGATGATAAGTCTACAAAAAATTTACATTTAATGATAATATATAGATCAATAAATTCTTTATAGTACACTAATGACTGGAGAACATGCCACAATAAGAAAATTAGAACATTAGAAATAAAAAGAGTAAGAAGCAACATGGGCCTATCAATACTGTCCCATTCAAGCCAACAGAACCAATCACATAAGATGTTTCACACAGGCAAATCCACAAAAGCAAAGCAACATATGGGCTTGTCAACAACTTACATAGTATAAAAAAAGTCTTCAACCAGTGCTCAGGCCAAATCCAAAAAAAAGCACCCTAGGGCTGGATATAATAAAAGAGCATGCCATCTTGATAGAAAACATTCATTCAGGTAATAAGTTATAAATTTTTAGAATTATTGGTCCACAAAAGCTTTTTAAGTGCCATTCAGTTGCAACATTCAAGAAACATTATAGTATATTTTGACTAAGCCAATTTGGTGGGTTTTGTTACGGTAGTTAAGGTAAAACTGCATATTATGACTGCCAAATTTTATTAAAGCTTGTGTAATGTGGTGAGCATGTACCTTAACTATAGCTCTATCTTTCGGTAGTAGATTAGGTGTATACATTGGTGTATATTATGTAAGTTATTGACAAGCCCTAGGGTGTTGAGTGTGGTTTTGCCTGAACATATTGGAGGTTTGGTTCTATTTACTCAAGATGACTGGGGCAGTCTCAATTTTTTTTTTTACTATGCATTAGGTCCGCGTGGCCTCTATAATTTCAAATATAAGTATTTTCTTATATTGAAAATATTCATTTTCCTTTTTTCAAGTAAAAGAAAAACGAAATTATTAGAAATAATTATAACAGAACGATAAAATGTTTAAAAAATAAAAAATCACAATTAAATAATCACTCAATCGAACGACTCTTTAAGCTATTTGTGGCTTTTTGACCTACATTCATCAATATCCATGAACAGGATTCAGACGTGGGTTGCAAATGTAAACACCAAACCGTGGTTACAACGTTACATTTATGATTAAGCTGTGATCATACAATTTGTTGTTTGGTATCGAAAATTTTTTTCATTACTTAACTTGAAAATTAAACAACGATAAGTTTTAAAAAAATCTTTATTTAATTATTATGAACACATTAAAAATAGCGAATTTAGAACGCAAAAATAAATTATATTTTAAATATGTTATCTCATATCTGATTGGTTAAATTGATGTTATGCCAAAAGTCGCTTTCTGACGAATTCTTAATTTTTATTGGCAGCCATTTTAATTTCAAATTAATTTGATATTAACGTACTTTTTTTTCAATTGAATGAGCAAAAAATAAAATTTCTTAAATGTCACGAAAACTTAATTTAAAGGTAATAATTGTGTACAAATATTTTAAAAAAATTCAACTTAAAAATTTCAAACATCAATTATTTATATGAAAAATAAAAATAGAGTAGGAGTTCGAAATTGATGCCTCGTAATATGTCGTTTTCCAATTTGATAAGTTAATTCTGGCATACATGGTTTACATTGTAGGGTATTATAGATAGATTCCTGCAATGCTTCTTAAACATGATAGATGATTTTTTTTTTCTCACCTACGACTCACGGAATCGAGGAATATTTTAGCACGTACGTACAGATACAACGAAGACAGCATATTTGTTGTCGTAGTAAGGTATTGTTGTCATTATTTTGATATCTTAATGCAGTTAGTTTCATTATCTTTCATTCTAACTCGACCAAAAAATAAATAAGTTTAAAGTTCTGCAAGAAAAGAACTTTGCTGAATAAATAGTTTTAATATTATCAAAATTTGCTCCACGGGACAAGTGTTGTGGTTATATTTCATGGCTTTCATTCGTTCGTTCTACCAATAACTTTTTTCAAATTTTTCACTTCCTAAAAATTTTTTTTTATTTTTTTTTTATTTTTTTTACGAATTTATTACTTTTCTTAGTTAAAAACTGATTTTGCCATACTGTCACGTGTATTAATTATATATTGCCCTAAAGTTTAGATTATATGACACCTTTAAGATTTCATACTGGCAAGAAAACATAAATTACTTATGAAGAAATTGGTCAGTGGTGTCCCAGCGGTCAGGAAGGTTTACTTATCTTCTAACCCCAACATAATATAAAGCATGTTAAAATCATTCACAATATTCGCTCTGCTCTACATACCGTACTAGTAATACTTAATAAGACATATTTTAGCAGGCACCGAATTAAAATGTCCTTTTCTCAAGACGAATCTTTCATATAAGTATTCTGTGTTCCCGATCTTTCTTTGAGCTTGATTTCCGTTGTTTTTCACTTCTAAAGTAGATGTTACGTAATCTACACTTCTATATACAGCCATCTAGAAAAGATTATGTGGAACGTTCTCAAAGTCTGTATTTAATATCATCTCACACAATCCTATCTCATACTCTGATCGTTCAATGCATACATGATTAACTAGTTCAGTTTGAAATCCTGAGAGCCTCTTCATTCAGAAAAGTGAAAACATTCAATGGAGAGTTAAATAGAAATTGATCTAGGTGTCTCCATACTACACAGCGTACTGGTTAATTATTCTTTGTGCTATTTGCTTTTAATATTAGAAAATTAAAATGAGATGAAAATCCCTGCCATTTCACAAGTATACTGTTTATTCTACCTCTCCCTTTAGGTCCAAATATTATTTTATACTCATCAGTTACAGGATTGGACTTTAGTTTCTGCCTTACCCGATAAAGAATATCTTCCTTTATTTTTCCATCCTGAAATCCTCCAGATAATATAATTGAAGCCATCACGGGGAAGGGAGTAATTGCCCAACTTAAAAACTTCCGTATTCCCGTCCGCCTTCATACCCCTTCGGAAGCTTCTTCTATTCTAGATTACTCTTACATAAATCGTTCACCTTTATTCCTGAATTATCTTTATTTTGTTCTCCTTTTTCGTGACAGGTGCATTCGATACCTCGGTTTTTACATTAGCCAGAGTTAGGAGTTCTTAAATATTCTATAAAATAGATCGTTATAAGAATATATGCGATATCCTGTAAGATGTCAATGTTTTAATAAGTATTCTTTAGTGAAATAGCGATGCATGCGCTTTATTAGACGCGAATACTCTTCGACTATTAGCCCCTGGTTTACGGAAAAATGTATGGTAATAGCTTAACCATATTCCCAAAGCATTCCTTAAACTTTCCAACCTTGAATTTCATTCCTATATCTGTCCAGATCGTTTTAGTGCTCCTCCGCTCAGCCTCTTATTAATTCAAGTTCCTGCATCCGCAACCGTGGCGACTTTTATCTTTTTAAGGGTTTAACCATAAGTATCGGGGATATAAAAATCGTCAATTGTAAAAAGATTACTGATACCCTTCATTATAAGAACTGTATTGAACCATTCCTGAAAAAGCTAACTCCACCCGCTAATCAAGAAGAAAGGCGCAATGAGGTGTTTTTCGGGATGGAGATTACGTTCATACAGGTTATGCAGATGTGTGCACCTCCCCTCTTTCTAAATGCTCCTTTTATATTCTTGCTTATCAACACCTCATGTTGACTTGCAAATCTTATCCTATTCCCCCTAACTATAGACTTTACATTATAGTAATGTATATTAACTACCTCCTTCGCTGACATTATTATTATGAATATGAATAAAACTTCATATATATCTATATATATATATAGTATATATATATAAAATATAATACATAATAATATATATTATATATATATATATATATATATACCTCCTAATCTTTGATAATATACTAATATAATATATATAACTATATATATATATATATAATATACCCAACACAAAAAAAATAAAAAAGTATTATAAAAATGTAAAATATGCAAAAACATTTTAATTCACATTGTCTTAAAATTCATAATAATATTTTAAAAATATTTACATATAAATATAATATACATAATATTTAAAAAATGCACCTATCCTTAATCACAACTAGGGTAAAATAATAATTTAGGCAATGAATATATATATTATATAACAATATATATTATAATATATATATATATAGTATATATATATAATAGAATATATATATATAATATTAATATAATATATTATATATATATGATATATATATTATATATAATATCACTACCTATATATTTATATATATATATATATTTATATATATATATTATATATAATATATATATATATATAATATAATATATATATATATATATATATATTATATTTAATATTATATATATTACTATATATTTTATATTATAATAAGTAATATATATATATATAATATATATATATATATATAAATTATATATATATAATATATAAATATATATATATATATATACTATAATATATATAAATATACTATATATAATAATATATAATATTATATATATATATATTACTTTAAAGCATCCAGAATTGCTTGCGTCGTCTCAACGTATGATTCTAAGCCTAGCCGGCCCTAACCTGTAATGTACGTATATACTTCTGCCGCTGAAATCTTCAGAGTATGGCTTTTATACCTCTCACCTTTCATTTCCTGATTCCATATAGGAGTAAAACGATCAATATTGATGGCGTCTATTATCATCACTATGTTGTTAGAGTTAAATAAATAGCTTTCCGTAAACGTGTCATAAACCAATCGATGAGCAGTGTTTATAAGGTCGTCTAATGTATTTACATCCCCTATTCTATGTAGTAGCTCAGCATTCATCTTAATGAAAAGTTCGATATTTTCTTTTCCTGATATTGTATACGTGTGGGCGGTGGGGGAGAAAACAGATGAGGCATTATGCCTCCACCAGCAACCAATGTGAATGCGTGGAACGTTTTCGTGTAACGAGAAAACCAGGGTAAGGCGTTTGCTATCTTCAGGGCCTGCCTTTGATATAGATATTCCCTAATCATTTGTAACACTATAATTCATATAACCTTTAGATATCCAGTCCGAAAAAGCTTCCATGATTATTGCGAGATTTTCCACAGAGATGAATAATGATTTATTGTAAGTTGAACGAGGTGTTATACAGGTAATATGGAGATCCCCTGAGGGTCTTCTTCTAAATCGCATAATAACAGCACAGTGTTTGTGTACAACGGACCATGAAATTAATTCACTGATCGTAATATTTCTAACTAAACACGCCATTTCAGATCCTACTATATTCTCGCGTTACACAGCTATTAGACAAGGGGAATACAAATATATGTTTTGCTAAAGATCACATCATCTTATATACATTGAGAAGAGGTAGGCGTGGCTTATTTAGCTCCGGCTTTTTGTCGGATTTTAACTCCTCAACCAATCAGAAACTGACACTTAATAGGTTTGATTAGGCCTAAGAGCTATGATGGTGTAACACAAGGGCTTTTTAGGAATAAGGCGGAGTCGCATTTTAGATCTATTTGAGATAACGATGTTCTTCTATATAGAAGAATGATCTTGTATATTCTTGTAGGATTCTGTTTCTGATTATTTTATGATCTTGTGTATTCTTGTACGATTCTGTTTCTGATTATTTTATGATGAGAGTGATTCTACTGTATCTCTGTATTCAAGTGGAGTAATGTATATTCATGAACGTGATTTGTGTACATTACATTCGTAACCAATTACGTGATAATTCATTGCGCTTTTTTCTTATTGTCTGAGGTGTCCTTATTGCTGGACTCTTACCTCGTAATATTCCTTTGTAAGGCCGTTCAGAAGGAACTACAGGGATGGAAACAGGTGTATGATAGGGATTATCCATATCAAATAGACGCTGCTTATTATGAATTAAACTGCGTGGAAAATTAATACCCTGTAATTCGCGTTTAATGAAGTCCAATCCAGGTATAGGACTCTTCTTCCAATCTCGAGCTAGATCCGAAACCAGATCTACTATATTTGAACTTTGAAGGGGTTGGCCATTAATGACAATCTGTCCTTGCTAGTTCCAAATTAACTGATCTTTTAAAGTGTCATATAATGCAATACCTTTATTTTTTAATGTAGCTGGTAAGCTGTTTTCTAAAACCTTTTTTAAATCCTTTCCCTCATAGTTAATTTGTGAAACTTCATTTGAAATGGGTTGTAATTCTGGGTACTTCTCCTTTACTTCTAATAATTTTTGTAATATTTCCTGGTATTTTACCCTTTTTTCTTCTATATTAACTTTGGAAGCTAATATATCTGATAAATCTTTTTAATATTACGTATTTGCTTTTTTCGTGGGTCAAGAAGTGAAGCGGGGAGAGGATGAGGAATAGACAGAGAATTATCCCGTAACTTTGTATACTGATCGAATGGAATTACTACAGCCTTCTTCATTCTCACGTGTGAGGACCTACTAACAGGTTAGACAGCAAAGGACCAACTACTGAAAAGAGTAATGGTAGGAAAACTCCCCCACCCTTCTGTAACAGTCTCTTTTTATTCTTTAAATTCTTCTTAACTTTGCGTACAGGTTTACGAATGATGTTGCTGTGGCGGAATGTAAACTTCTTCTTCTTGATCAGTTTTCAATGGAATATGACATCTTTATCAGTTTATTTAAAACATAATCTCGCATACTGAACTAATACTGTCATTATTTTTTTAAGTAATTCCTTTTTTCCTTTTTAAGTTTCTTTTAATTTTTCATCAACCTTCAAACATTTCTTAATCATGAATAAGAAGGTCTGTAAATAGTTTAGATTCGGACGGTGAAGATATGTTGTTCGGAGTTAAAAACACGATGTTGCGTGATTTTTAGGATGCAGTTCACATAGTAGTAAATAACCGTGAGGAGTTGAAGTCACCTATTATATACTTTTTAAGAAATTTTTGCTCTAAGTGTGGAATAACATGCTGATTATTCTTTCTTGTTTCATTTCTGACTCATATCCCGTGGTCTGACGAAAAGAAATCACGGATATTGAGAGATAAGAGTAGAGAGTTGTTAAATGTGCTTACTCAGATGAAAAAATACCCTGCGTAATACCAACACAGCTTAACGATGTTTTAAATTGTGTGAATAAACAGTAAATGTTTCCGCAACCTCGATATTCAGCGTTATGCATGAGAATCGTTCGAGTATTATTTACCATATGACCTCTTATTATTCTCGAATTGATTTCACATCGGTTAGATACCTTCATGGAAGGTGAATAAGGTTTTGTTATATTCGTTTAAACTTCACTGAAATACGTTGTAACACCATATTATTTTCACAGGGAGTTCTTCAAATCTCTTACTATCCACTTAATAATTTGTTGTAGAGCGAAGGTTCTTACCCGCATCCTGTAGGTCCTGCTATGAAGGCATGTTGCGGTGTTACAGAACATGAAATTTATGCACATTCCTTTCATATTGACAGCTGTTGTACAATAGGTTGTAGTATGTATTATTTTACCTTTAAAATATATTTACACGATTCACGCGCAGTGGTGAATTCTACGATCTATTTACAAGCTTACTCGCTCGAAGGCGTGTGTACAAATATGCCATTCGCCAGATCAT